>JACBKR010005824.1:0-15975 GCA_014218235.1 Colocasia esculenta | reverse complement strand
ACCTAAGCGAGCCCTATCCGTCTCTTTTATAGAGTTTGGGCGTTAGGGAGCGTTTCCTGGTTTGGGTTACCATTGGGTGACGGTTACCAAACCATCGGGCGAAGATTTCGGGGGTGTTTCCGGATCTGAAGATGCAACAGATCTTGGAGGTTAATTCAACATCCAGGCCGCGCAATTCTGAGTTGGCGTCCATCGATGTGGCCGCTGACTCCTTTATCTGTTGCCCAGCTAGCTAGCCCAGAGGGGGGGGGGTGAATGGGTTATTAAAATTTGATCTTTGAATAAAACCTGTTCACTAAAAAGATTACACAACAGCTTAAACAAAAGAAGAGTTAGAAGAAAAGATAGCAAGCGCATAAAACACAACCACACAACACAAGGAATTTTATCCTGGTTCGGAACTCCTCTTCACAGGAGACCTACGTCCAGTCCCTGAGCAATGCCTCAGGATTTCACTAACAAGGGAACAATCCCCTTAATGAACTACAACACCCAGCTCAGCTGGTCTTCCTTCAACTCGAAGGGAACAACACCCTGGATACCACCAGGTCTTCCTTCACAACCGAAGGGAACAATACCCTGGATACCACCAGGTCTTCCTTCACAACCGAAGGGAACAATACACAGAATGATGAAAGACTTTCAAGCCCCTAGATCAAGCTTTTGATAAGCAAAGATCTGAAGCAACTAGAACTGAGAGCAAGAAGATGTTAAGCAGGAAGCACTCTCAGAACTATACAAGCTCTCACAGGATTTTCACAAACTAGTTGAGAGCAAAAGAGCTAAAGCGAAGAGGAATGACAATTCTTGGCTCTGGACTTTCTACAGAAGAATTGAGTACTTGAATATCTGATCGATGTATTCTTCTATCCTTCTGTCTTGAATTTATATCTTCAATTTGAAATCAAGACGTTGAAGTGTCCGTTGTCTCTCTTTTGAGTAGTCGTTAGACTAAGTGACACCTGGAGTCTTGGAAGCTTCCAGTCAACAGTCTTTTGATTACTTGATCACGCAAAGATTAACTCTTCAGAAATATCCGTTGGTTTCTATTTGTTTAACGTTGTACTGTAAAGCTGGTTCAGAAGTCTGCACAAATGTCAAACTCAAGTAGCAGACAGCTAAGCTGTTTCTGATGTCAGTCACGTCAGTAGCAATAGACATGAAAATAGTAACACCAAATATCTTGACAATAAAAGATATAATCAGAGTAGACTAAAAGAAGGATGATATGGTCTGCATGCATGCAGAGATACGTTCAGATCTCATAAATGCAAAAGCGTCAGAGAGATGTCTACGAGGACATTGACTAGTCAAAGGTTTTAAAGTCAATAAGATATCCAGATATGACTTATCAAAACTATATGAATACCGACAATCGTTATAGTCACTTATCAAATCGTTTTGAACTCTTAAGAAACTGTTTCACATGAAATCGTTACAATCAACGAGTCGTTGCGAGTTCTAAAGAAGTCGTTGCGATGATGCTTATAGAATCGTTACGGCAAACAAGTGTTGAGAATTCTAAGAAATCGTTTGATAACTTATGAAGTCGTTACAAAAGCAAGTCGTTGCGAGTTCTGAAGAAATCGTTATGATCTTATGAAGTCGTTACAACAAGCAAGTCGTTGCGAGTTCTAAAGAATCGTTATGATAACTTATGAAGTCGTTACAACAAGCAAGTCGTTGCGAGTTCTAAAGAAATCGTTATGATAACTTATGAAGTCGTTACAACAAGCAAGTCGTTGCGAGTTCTAAAGAATCGTTATGATAACTTATGAAGTCGTTACACAGCAAGTCGTTGCGAGTTCTAAAGAAATCGTTATGATAACTTATGAAGTCGTTACAACAAGCAAGTCGTTGCGAGTTCTAAGAAATCGTTATGATACTTATGAAGTCGTTACAACACAGTCGTTGCGAGTTCTAAAGAACTTATGATACTTATGAAGTCGTACAACACAAGTCGTTGCGAGTTCTAAGAAATCGTTATGATAACTTATGAAGTCGTTACAACAAGCAAGTCGTTGCGAGTTCTAAAGAAATCGTTATGAAACTTATGAAGTCGTTACGACATCGACTTGATTTAACTTGCGGTCAGAGAGGAAATCGTTCTGCTTGTCAAAGAAGTCGATACAGTAACTTATGAAATCGTTACGACATCGACTTGATTTAAACAACAAGACTTTTTAGATTAATAAGGAATTCGTTGCGAACTTCAACAGAAATCGATATGGACTTGGAGAAAATTCATGCTAAAAAGATTAAAGCTTCAGAGAGGAAATGCATACCTTTATTGACTTGTTTGACCTTGGTATTTTTCCTGTACTTAAGACTTATGAAATATTCATTAGACATAATTGATAACTCTTGTTTGGTTTTGTTAATCATCAAAATATGTATATATATAATTAATTAAAATTGCATGGGGACAGACTGATCATCAATCCCCCCTTTTTGATGATGACAAAACTGAACAATAAGCATGGATAAAAGTATCTGAAATTTGTTTGTAAAGAGAAGATATGCTAAGATTCTAAGCAAGATTAATATTTCAGACATGCTAAGTATTTTTCTCCCCTTTTTGTCATTAAGCAAAAAGAGAAACTTCGACAAAGAAAGAAGAGAGAAAGAGAAATAGAGATACACAGAAGGTCATGACATTTACTGTGGAGGTACAGGTAAATAGAAGGCAGGACAACAAGGAGGCAAAATGGGAGATGGTTTCCCATGCCTGAAATTCCTGCTCTTCAAAAAGAGTTTTAAAAACTCCAAACGATACAGAGTAAGATGGTCCCATGGTGGGAGCCATCCGTTTGATGTGAAGATCTAGGTGCTTATAGAGAAGGGCAGCATAGGCATCCTGGTCCAAGTTCATCTTGAGAAACCGACGAGTGCCAAAGCTGGCACAGGTGAGGAATTGGTCCATGGTGACAGGGTAGTGATTGTGGTTGTCTCGGAGAGTTTTGTGCAATGCCACATACAATTTGTACCTTTCCTCCCAGACCTTGAAAGGGTCATTGACAAGATGAATGGAGTTCATATCTAGGAAGGTGGCTGGAGAAATAGCTGGATTTCCTTCCCTGGCTTGAGCTTCATTGAGAAG
This sequence comes from Colocasia esculenta, assembly GCA_014218235.1. Classification (NCBI taxonomy): domain Eukaryota; kingdom Viridiplantae; phylum Streptophyta; class Magnoliopsida; order Alismatales; family Araceae; genus Colocasia; species Colocasia esculenta. The sequence continues at coordinate 12,875 of JACBKR010005824.1, read as the reverse complement.
ACAGCTGCTGAGCTGACAGGGGATAGAGTTTTGACCATTCAGAAGGGGTTAGCCTTTCACATTCAGACAGGATAGGAGAGAGAACTGCCGCACTGACATGGCCCTGGTGATATTCCCTGAAAAGGAATCTCGAAAAGGAAACCAGGTAGCCTTTCTGCACTTTGATCCTGCCCATGATTCTTGCAAAGCGCTCAAATATGATGGATCCTACAGAGGATTCCATAACTAGAGCATGAATTTGAGGCAGGGCTATGTCCTCAGGTATTCGAAGGGTAGCAAAATCTACCTGAATGTCTGAAAAGTGAGAGCCAGCCGGAGTTAAAACTGAAATGGCCTTCTTGAACTGACACAGCTGAACTTCTGGAAGCTATGAACATAACGGTAGTTGTTGAAGTGCATGAAATGCCTGATCATTTTTATTTCTGATTGAATGAAGGGAGCCCAGAGTTCTTGGTGATACAACCTGAACCACTCGGATAGGGTCAGGAGTGGTCCCGTGGAGGAAATCTGGCAGATCTGGCAAGAGTAAACTTCTTGAGAAGATCCTTGTGACCTTTGCCCCATTGCTCTTCAGATTTGGAGTGAGCAAGAGAGAAGATTCTTGATTTTTCAGATTTTGAGAGAGAAGTATAGGGTAGTATGGTGTTCAAATGATCTGTAAGGTTTTGAAAGGAAGGTTGATGATGGTAGCAAAAACAACTTTGGAGAGGTATTCCCTATACAGTGACTTATGCTTGTTGTCAACTGTGAGAGAAAACCACAAAGGAGGGTATTTGGGTTCAGAGGAGGAGGAATAGGTGGAAGTAATTTTCCTCTTCTTGGGAGCAGGACTAGAAGGATCAGCCCTGTGAATATGATCTCCCACTTTCAACACAGACCTGAGAATTCCTTCCTCAAATTCATCCTTGATCTTTTCAAGAAAAGGAGAATTGAGTTGAGCATGTTCAGGTATGATAGTGATGAAAGATGGTGGAGGAGTAGGATGAAGAAAAGAGTGTGAAGTAGTTTGAAGCATCATCTGGTCCAAGGGAGGGACCAGAGGAGGAGGAGGATGCTCCAGCTGAGGATGCTGGAGGGGCCTCAGGTAGGAAAGGAGAGGAATGGAGGACTGAAATGGGGTAGGAGAAGAAATTGGTCGAGATTGAGGCTTCTTGAATGTTTGAGGGGCAGGAGGGGCTGTAGGGCTGATGGAGGAGTTGGAGGAATAGGTGTGTGAGAGGGAGAGGAAGGAGCTGGGGGCTTGGGTGCCAAGATCTCTTCTGCCTCTTTCTGCACAGACTCACTCTCCAAGGGCCCTGATGGCCCAGATCCTAGCTCAGATGGCCCGGATGGCCCTTCAACCTGATCAGCTGACTCTGCTGGCTCTGCCTCTTTTGGTGCTGCTGCTGCTACTTCAGGTGGAGCTGCTGCTTCTGGTGCTGCTTCTGCTTCTGGTGCTCCTTCTGGTGCTGCTGCTGCTTCTGGTGGAGGAGGAGCTAGAGCTCCAACTGCCTTGACAATATCTGATAGCATGCCTTTCATGCTGCACATTTCCTTGTTAAACCATTGTATAGCATTTTTGATTTGCCCCAATTCTTTATTTGCTGAAGCTTGACTCAGAAAAATAGAGCTGACATCACACTGAGGGAACATAATAATTCACCTTGAACATTCAGCCTTTCAATCACTGGCTTTAAGTTTATGACAATTTTCTGCTTAGCCTTCCTCTCAAAAGGAGAATTAGCCAGGAGAGGAACTTCGGAGGCAACCTCTTTTCCTTTCTTTTTGCCTTCCTTTGCTGGAGGAGGTTGATCATCATCTGAGCTCGAAGAGCTTGCAGTCTCCTTCTCTGTTATCCAAGTCAGGAGAACCTTCATGCTGTTCATCCTTATCAACATCTGGAGTTACATCCACAGAACCTTCTTTTGATAGCTCCCCCTCAATAGGAGCATCTTCTTCATCTGATACTTGCTCCCCCTGACTGGGAGCAGATTCGAACACAGAGTCACCTTGGACAGCTTGGTGCTCTACCTCTACCTGCACATCTTCCATTTGAACCTCAACGTGGCCTGATGCCACAACTTCTTCTGCAATTCTGTCACTAGGAATAGAGTCAATGATATCGGCAGGATAGATGCAACAAAAGTTGAGGGAAGAGGGTCCTCAACAGGAATAATGTCCTCCGGGAGGAGATCCTCAATTCTCCTTTCTGCAACTGATTCTTCTGGAAAACCTGAAGCTTCGACAGATGCTCTTTCTTCTTCTACTGCACTTTCAGACTGAACTTCTGCATTGGAGGGGCCTGAGGATTCTGCTGCTTCAACTGCTGGAGCTGGAATTGGCTCCACAGGCAATTCTGGAAACATATCGCTGACCCCATCTCCTGATGAACAACTGATGAGTCGATTAAGATGGCTTCGCCTTCAGCCACCGAAGCCTTGAACCAGACACCACTTTTCAAAGAAAACCACTCTTCTTCAGATTCCTGGACCTGATTGCTTGGCCCATTTTCTCTACAACTGCCCCAGAAAGATCAACACCGAAGTGTTTGAAGATCTTGGTAAGTAGGTGGGCATAAGGCAGGGACACATTTAACTTACTCTTGGTGTCCCATATCTGATCCCTTGCAAACTTCATTCTTTCCATGATCACTGCGGCCATATTTATCTCCTTATTCTGAATGGCCCAGTACATCATATCCGAGTCGGCCTTTGTGCAAGATGAAAAAGTTGCACTTCTGGGAACTAAGATCTGGCAGACAATAAATGGAGAAGACGGTTGAAGGCGGATAGTTGATTTATATCGATCTTGCCGTCCCTCAGCTTGAATCCTGGCCCAATGATTCCCAAACCCTTCACTTGGGCGTCCACGGAGTGAACCCCACTAAAGCCTGAAGTCTTTACATTGAACACACTTTCAGCAACTCAGGGTCTATCCTAATCATGGTTCCCTTTACTGATGAAACCAGAGACCCGTCTTCCTCTGTTCTCATACACCGAAGAAGGCTTTAACCAAATCCGGATAGCTTACCTCTGAAAAGGTGGAAATATCTGACCACTGCATCTGATTGATCAAATCTACTAAGCTGTTCATTCCATTTTTCTTCAGATTGGCGACATCTACTTCTTTATTGCCGCAGAGCTTCGTCTTCACAAAAGTAAATCTCTCCTGCTGCTCAGGAGTGAGGAACTCAGCACTGTAGCCCCCTACGCTTCCGGAGATCATCGAAGCGGCCATAGGTTCAGGTGGAAGAGCAACGGAGGTGAGGAGAAGGAATCCTCAAGAAATTTTGCGGGAAGTAGGAGGAAGATTCAAATTTGCAGAGGATTGAGATGGAGGCTAGGGCATCGGCTCACGCGATAAAAAGAAGAGAAAGAGGGAGACGATGAGACACGAATCGTTCTGCCATCGATTTTATGAATAAATTAATGCTACGTGGAAAGTGAGGCGCCAAACGGCGGTGGAAAACGACAAAAGGATTTGACTGTTCAAACGACTTTAATGAAAGAGCGGTTATAACAATACACACGAGTATCTTTTGCTTATCGATATGGAGAGAAAAATTACTTAAATTCTAGAATTTAATGTGCCAGTTGTAAGCAAACTTTTATCACAAATTGCACATGCCTAATTCCCTTCTAAGAGATGTAAATCTCTCTTCAGGTAAGGCTTTTGTGAAAATGTCTGCTAATTGGCCATTTGTATCTATAAGGAAATTTCTAAATTACCACTAGCTACATGGTCTCGAATAAAATGGTATCTTACCTCAATGTGCTTAGTTCTTGAGTGCTGTACTGGATTTTTGGTGAGGTTGATGGCACTTGTATTATCACACAAGAGTGGAATTGATTTGATGTGAATTCCGAAATCCTCAAGTTGTTGCTTTATCCAAAGAAGTTGTGTACAGCAACTTCCAGCAGCAACATATTCTGCCTCAGCTGTTGATAACGCTACTGAATTTTGTTTCTTGGATGACCATGATATTAAACATCCTGCAAGAAACTGACAACAGCCACTGGTGCTCTTTCTATCTACTTTGCATCCAGCATAATCAGCATCAGAATATCCTATTAATTCTATTTCACAAGATCTAGGATACCAGAGACCTAAATCATGAGTTCTAGCCAGATATCTAAATATTCTTTTTACTGAAATTAAATGAGACTCTCTAGGGTCTGCCTGATATCTAGCACACATGCATACACTGAACAAAATGTCTGGTCTACTTGCAGTTAAGTAAAGTAGTGACCCTATCATACCTCTATAATTCTTTTGATCTACCTTTTTACCTTTTTGATCACTGTCCATTCTAGTTGATGTGCTCATTGGAGTTGATAATGGCTTTGCACCTTCAAATCCAAATTTCTTTAACAGCTCTTTGGTGTACTTGGCTTGACAGATATGAGTGCCTTCCTTCCCTTGTTTGATTTGCAATCCAAGGAAGTAGCTTAGCTCCCCATCAAGCTCATTTCGAATTCTCCCTGCATGAGCTTTTCAAAGTACTTGCAAAGAGATTCATCAGTAGATCCAAAAATAATATCATCTACATATATTTGCACAAGAAGTATATGTTTAACCTTAGATTTTATAAATAATGTACTATCTACTTTACCTCTAGAAACCATGATCTAATAAGAAAGTACTGAGCCTTTCATACCAGGCTCTAGGTGCTTGCTTTAAACCATATAAAGCCTTATGTAGTTTAAATACATGATTTGGAAATTCGGGTCATCAAAACCTGGAGGTTGTTCAACATAAACTTCCTCCTTGATAAAACCATTTAAAAAGGCTGATTTTACATCCATTTGAAATAGTTTTAAATCAAATGCAGATGCATAAGCAAGTAAAATCCTAATAGCCTCAAGTCTAGCTACAGGTGCATAAGTTTCATCGAAATCTATGCCTTCCTCTTGGGAGTAGCCTTGAGCCACCAATCTGGCCTTGTTCCTTAAGATTATTCCAGACTCATCCAGTTTATTTCTGAACACCCACTTGGTGCCAATAACTGAATGATTGGATGGTCTAGGAACAAGTGACCATACTTGATTTCTCTTGAACTGATTTAGTTCATCTTGCATGGCTAATATCCAAGATTCATCAGATAAAGCTTCATTGACTGTCTTAGGCTCTATTTGAGAAACAAAGGCTAAATAATCACATGGAATTACATACCTCTTGTTCTTACCCCTACGGATGGATCACCAATAATGTTTTCAGGAGGGTGATCTTTCTGATGTCTCCATTCTTTTGGAAGATTTTCATGTTGGATTTCAGTTTGCTGCAGTTCTTCCAATGGTGGATCTTCCTTGTCCTTAATTGAGGTATTCTTTAATTTTTCGGACAAGTCATCTGCATCATCAATGTCACTAATTTCTTCCTTTTTCAAGGAAGGGTTAGATTCATCAAAAATAACATGCACAGACTGTTCAATTAACAATGAACGTTATTGAAGACTCTATAACCTTTGGGTTTAGAAGTGTACCCCATAAAGATGCCTTCATCTGATTTGGCATCCAACTTACCAATGTCCCTTTTTCCATTATTGTGGATGAAGCAAGGACATCCAAATATTCTGAAATGGCTGATCTTTGGCTTCTTTCCTTTGTAGAGTTCATAAGCAGTCTTCTTCAGAATCGGCCTGATCATTACTCTATTAATGATATAACATGCAGTGTTGATGGCTTCAGCCCAGAAATATCTTGGCAAATCATATTCTGATAACATGGTTCTTGCCATATCCAAAAGAGTTCTGTTTTTTCTTTCAGCAATTCCATTCTGTTGAGGTGTCCTTGGGGCTGAGAAGTTGTGCTCAATTCCTTGATCATCACAGAACTTTGCAAACTTTTCATTCTGAAACTCACCACCATGATCTGATCTGATAGAGACAATTGTGAACTTCTGATCTTTCTGAACTTTCTTACTGAAGCTAACAAAATTGTCAAAAGTGTCATCTTTGTGCTCTAGAAAGGATACCCAAGTGAATCTTGAATAATCATCAACTATTACAAATCCAAAATTCTTTCCTCCTAGACTGGTGGTCCTCATTGGCCCAATAGATCCATATGAAGTAGTTCTAAGGGCTTTGAGGTGGTTACTATAGTCTTTGATTTGAAGGAGCTTTTGGTGTGCTTTCCTCTTGCACAAGGTTTGCAAATGCTATCCAATCTAGAATTGACCTTTGGCAGTCCTTCCACTAGCTTTCTCTTTCTGAGCTTATTCAAACCGTCCAAGCTGCAGTGACCCAATCTTCTGTGCCACAGCTCTGTTGATTGATCTTTGCTGGCTGCCAAACAAACATCTTGATTCTTGAGTTCTTCGAGATAGAGAACATACAAGTTTCTTTCTCTGAAGGCTTCAAATATGACTGCACCATCTTTTAATATACTGCACTTTGATTCTTGGAACTGAATGTGATGGCCTTTGTCACACAACTGGCTGATGCTGATAAGATTGTGCTTTAATCCTTTGACCAGCATTACGTCTTCAATAACTGATTTTCCTTTGATGTTCACAGACCCACTTCCTATCACAGTGCCTTTTCCATTATCTCCATAGGTGACTGTACCTTCTTCAGCTTGGAGATCAACAAAATCTTCTTGTTGCCTGACATGTGCCTTGAGCACCCACTATCCAAATACCATTTGGATGCTCGAGGGTTAACCTGAAATGAAAACATCAAGCTTTAGGTACCCAATTCTTTTGGGTCCTGATAGGTTAGTATCATTAATTTTACCTTTTATATCCATTTTTTATGTCTTGTTGGGCATGTAATTTTAATATGTCCTAACTTATTGCAGTGACTGCAGCAGGATAACTTAGTCACCTTTTCTATGTATTTGAAATCAGCTTTGTATGCTATATCTTGTTCGGGTACAAATTTTGGTGTTGGATATGTTTTAGGATATATTATGGTTTCTTCATTATCTGGGGGTGTATATCCTAATCCATTTTTCTTTTTACCCGATCTCCTAGCACCTTTTAATATTAAAGAGTTTTTACCATTAGTAAATTTTTCTAGTGTACTTGATAGTTTATCATTTTCTTTATTTAATCTTTCTATTTCTGTTTTAAGTTCACCTAAGTCTTCTTGTTTTTCTAGGTGAGTTATCTTTCTGTTTTCTCTTTTAGATCTTCACATAATAACTCATTTCTTCTTTTGTGTTCAGTTATTTGTTTTTCAAGTTCTTCATTTTCTGTTTTTAGATCTGAGTTTGTATTTTCTAAACAGATTAAATTTTTCTTACTAATTTTGAGTAATTTAGATACTTCTTTATATTTTTCATAGAGTTCATTAAAAGCACTTTCTAAGTTATCAGAATCTGAATCATTGCATGAATCAAATGAGGAGTCAGAGGTTACCTTATCTTCGGTATTGGCCATGAGAGCCAGATTTGCTTCTTCACCTTCACTGCTTGAGCTTGACTCATTATCTGAATCACTGCTGTTTTCCCAAGCAGCTGCCATTGCTTTCTTTTTATACTTTTTGAATCTTCTGAAGTTGTCCTTCTTCTTATGATCATTCTTTTTGAGCATTGGACAATCTGCCTTGATGTGTCCAGGCTTCTTGCATTCATAGCATATTACTTCTCCTTTCTTCGGATCCTTCACTTCTGGTTTTCTGTGTCTTTGTCTGTTCTTCTTAAAAAATCTTCTTCCGGACTGATACTTCTTCTTTTTGCTAATATTTTCTGAAGTCTTCGAGACAGCATGGCTTCTTCATCATCACTGTCTTTGCTGCTTTCACTGTTATCCAAAGATTCCTCTGATATATCATCATTCGCCTTGAGAGCATTTGATTGCTTCCTTCTGCTGGAGGATTCTCCTAATCTCTCCATATTTATTTCATGAGCCATGAGAGATCCTATTAACTTTTCCAATGACATTAATTTCAGATCATTGGCTTCCTCAATGGCTGTTACCTTTGGAGTCCATGAGGATGGCAGAGATCTGAGGATCTTTCTGACCATATCTGGTATGACATAAACTTTTCCTAGACCGGCTAATCCATTTGTAATATCTGTAAATCTGTTAAACATCTGAGTTATGGATTCACCTGATTGCATCTGGAATCTTTCATACTGAGTCACAAGAATATCGATTCTTGTCTCCTTTACCTTGTCTGTCCCTTCATATGTAATTCTGAGCTTTTCCCACATCTCCATTGCGGATTTGCAGGCTGAAACTCTGTTGAATTCTTTCTTGCTGAGGGCACAGCAAAGGATGCTCTTGGCTTTGCAGTTTAGGGATATTCTTCTTCTGTCGTCATCTGTCCACTGAGCCTTAGCATTTGTGACTAGAAGATCACCTTCTTCTACAATGGACCATATTGTGTAGTCGTGGCCTTGTAGAAAGTACTCCATTCTTGTCTTCCAATAGGTGTAATCTTCTCCATCGAACAAGGGAGGCCTGTTGACTGACTGACCTTCGAAGTTGCTTTGGGCTGCCATTGATCTTTGCTCTTCAGATCGTTAGATCTTCTTCTTTGTCGAAGAGACTCGCTCTGATACCACTTGTTGCCCAGCTAGCTAGCCCAGAGGGGGGGGGGTGAATGGGTTATTAAAATTTGATCTTTGAATAAAACCTGTTCACTAAAAAGATTACACAACAGCTTAAACAGAAGTTAGAGTTAGAAGAAAATAGCAAGCGCATAAAACACAACCACAACACAAGGAATTTTATCCTGGTTCGGAACTCCTCTTCACAGGAGACCTACGTCCAGTCCCTGAGCAATGCCTCAGGATTTCACTAACAAGGGAACAATCCCCTAATGAAACTACAACACCCAGCTCAGCTGGTCTTCCTTCAACTCGAAGGGAACAACACCCTGGATACCACCAGGTCTTCCTTCACAACCGAAGGGAACAACACCCTGGATACCACCAGGTCTTCCTTCACAACCGAAGGGAACAATACACAGAATAATGAAAGACTTTCAAGCCCCTAGATCAAGCTTTTGATAAGCAAAGATCTGAAGCAACTAGAACTGAGAGCAAGAAGATGTTAAGCAGGAAGCACTCTCAGAACTATACAAGCTCTCACAGGATTTTCACAAACTAGTTGAGAGCAAAAGAGCTAAAGCGAAGAGGAATGACAATTCTTGGCTCTGGACTTTCTACAGAAGAATTGAGTACTTGAATATCTGATCGATGTATTCTTCTATCCTTCTGTCTTGAATTATATCTTCAATTTGAAATCAAGACGTTGAAGTGTCCGTTGTCTCTCTCTTTTGAGTAGTCGTTAGACTAAGTGACACCTGGAGTCTTGGAAGCTTCCAGTCAACAGTCTTTTGATTACTTGATCACGCAAAGATATAACTCTTCAGAAATATCCGTTGGTTTCTATTTGTTTAACGTTGTACTGTAAAGCTGGTTCAGAAGTCTGCACAAATGTCAAACTCAAGTAGCAGACAGCTAAGCTGTTTCTGATGTCAGTCAACGTCAGTAGCAATAGACATGAAAATAGTAACACCAAATATCTTGATAATAGAAGATATAATCAGAGTAGACTAAAAGAAGGATGATATGGTCTGCATGCATGCAGAGATACGTTCAGATCTCATAAATGCAAAAGCGTCAGAGAGATGTCTACGAGGACATTGACTAGTCAAAGGTGTTTAAAGTCAATAAGATATCCAGATATGACTTATCAAAACTATATGAATACCGACAAGTCGTTATAGTCACTTATCAAATCGTTTTGAACTCTTAAAGAAACTGTTATCACATGAAATCGTTACAATCAACGAGTCGTTGCGAGTTCTAAAGAAGTCGTTGCGATGAATGCTTATAGAATCGTTACGGCAAACAAGTCGTTGCGAATTCTAAAAATCGTTATGATAACTTATGAAGTCGTTACAACAAGCAAGTCGTTGCGAGTTCTAAAGAAATCGTTATGATAACTTATGAAGTCGTTACAACAAGCAAGTCGTTGCGAGTTCTAAAGAAATCGTTATGATAACTTATGAAGTCGTTACAACAAGCAAGTCGTTGCGAGTTCTAAAGAAATCGTTATGATAACTTATGAAGTCGTTACAACAAGCAAGTCGTTGCGAGTTCTAAAGAAATCGTTATGATACTTATGAAGTCGTTACAACAAGCAGTCGTTGCGAGTTCTAAAGAAATGTTATGATAACTTATGAAGTCGTTACAACAAGCAAGTCGTTGCGAGTTCTAAAGAAATTGTTATGATAACTTATGAAGTCGTTACACAACAATCGTTGCGATTTCTAAAGAAATCGTATGATACTTATGAAGCTTACAACAAGCAAGTCGTTGCGAGTTCTAAAGAAATCGTTATGATAACTTATGAGTCGTTACAACAGCAAGTCGTTGCAGTTTCTAAAGAAATCGTTATGATAACTTATGAGTCTTTACGACATCGACTTGATTAAACTTTGCGGTCAGAGAGGAAATCGTTCTGCTTTGTCAAGAATCGATACAGTACTTATGAAATCGTTACGACATCGACTTAATTTAAACAACAAGACTTTTTAGATATAAGGATTCGTTGCGAACTTCAACAGAATCGATATGGACTTGGAGAAAATTCATGCTAAAAAGATTAAAGCTTCAGAGAGGAAATGCATACCTTTATTGACTTGTTTGACCTTGGTATTTTTCCTGTACTTAAGACTTTGATATTCATTAGACATAATTGATAAACTCTTGTTTGGTTTTGTTAATCATCAAAATATGTATATATATATTAATTAAAATTGCATGGGGACAGACTGATCATCATATCGACGTCACTCAGGTTGACCACCAGTCGTCAAGACAGAACTTAAGTACAACCTTATATACATATACATATCCCATAACACTAACTGTAATTTACAATGCATACCTTAAATAATACTTATTCATGCATGTAAATAAATAAATTTGTGCATAATACAAGTATACATCATATATCATATAATAGGCATCACCCAAAATGAAAATCTAGGGCCTTACAGACAACACTCTCCGTCAGATATTTCCTTCTATCGGACTATTGATCCTTGTTCAAGGCCTCCATAAGACTCCTCTGTCCATGTTCCACATGGCCGATGAGCTGGTTGTACCCTAACACCTATGAGACCCTTAGCGATCAATATGATCCAAACGACTTTTAGAAATTCTCTCTTATCTTGAATCACGTCGGACCTTTGAACTTGTGCATAACATGGCCAGTGGAAGGGTAGTGAATTCCACCTGACTGCAACACAAATTGCGGTGTTGTGCAACTGTTGCTATCGCATGTAGTCGATGTGACATGTGCTGACATGTAGTTCTCATCTATACTCTACTTGCTCATCTATTCACACTCTCTCTGCTATCTCGTCTATTCATCTAGTACTCTCATCTATTTCTTGGTACTCTCTATTGGCCATTTGACTGATTGTCTAAAGGTAAACAATATAACTAATGCCTGGCAATATATAAAGGGCCCGGTCTGGTCCTGGGAGGTGCGCCCAAAAGTGTTATTTGCCCGCGGGAGTTAATTGACCAGAGTGTTTGGCATTACACTCAAGTGCTATCTATCTCGAATATCTAAATGACAATCAAAGTGCTATACTATACTCGTTGTACTATTGTTATACTTTGTGCTATTGTGCTATGGTCATCTCTGCTCTTTGTGTTATGCTCGACACTTGTGCTATTTCATTCACATGTTATTGTGCTATCTTGGTTCATGTCATCGTGATCTCTCTCATACTATTTGACTCTCACTCTCTCTATCATGTAGTAACTCTGCTTTTAAACATTAATGATTTAAAGCATGCCTGATCATGAGATTTAAGTCCTACTGGCGTTATCGCTCACCCTGCATTATTTGTCATGTTTTCTCAGGTGAGACCGAGGAAGATACTTACACTTAAGAGGACGGGAATGACAAGAGTGAAGTCAAGAGTACCCTGGCTTCTTAGTATTATGTTAGAGTCTGAGTTTAGTCTTTTACTTTTATTCAATGTAATTAGGCCCTATAGAATGGCTCTGATATTAGTGGTTGTAATAGACATTCGAGGAATATATTAAGAGATGCATGCTTTAGTATTATTCTTTGTCCGATGGTTTGATGTCTATTATACACTCTGTACCCGTTTACTTGCAACTGCCTCACGTTCCGATTCCGCGTCGGGGCATGACATTCAGCCTCCAACAGCTAGACGAGAAGTAGCAAGAGAAGAAGTAGCAGCAGAAGATCCAGTACAAGCTGAACCAATAGGAACTTCCCTTGAGCAAGATCTCATTGAAGAAACCATTAATCAAGTGCTTAGGGATCTTAAAGGAAAAGCAGTAGCTCATGAAGAAGAAATCCCCACACTTTTTGAGCCTGCTATAGAAGAAGACTTTCACCATGGCATTACACTCAAGTGCTATCTATCTCGAATATCCAAATGACAATCAAAGTGCTATACTATACTCGTTGTGCTATTGTTATACTTTGTGCTATTTGTGCTATGGCCATCCTGCTCTTTGTGTTATGCTCGACACATGCTATTTCATTCACATGTTATTGTGCTATCTTGGTTCATGTCATCGTGCTATCTCTATACTATTTGACTCTCACTCTCTATCATGTAGTGACTCTGCTTTTAATACATTAATGATTTAAAGCATGCCTGATCATGAGATTTAGTCCTACTGGCGTTATCGCTCACCCTGCATTATTTGTCATGTGTTCTCAGGTGAGACCGAGGAAGATACTTACACTCAAGAGGACGGGAATGACCAAGAGTGAAGTCAAGAGTACCCTGGCTTCTTAGTATTATGTTAGAGTTGAGTTTAGTCTTTTACTTTTATCAATGTAATTGGGCCCTATAGAATGGCTCTGATATTAGTGGTTGTAATAGACATTCGAGGAATTATTAATGAGATGCATTTGCTTTAGTATTTATTCTGTCCGATGGT
>JACBKR010005823.1:0-16281 GCA_014218235.1 Colocasia esculenta | reverse complement strand
CCATCATCTCTATATAGAGTTGCTAAGAAAAGGACCGTTGATAGATAGTCATTGGAATCCCTTGGATCTGATACTTCTTCTTCTTCTTCTTCTTCTGCTCTCTTTGTGTCTAACAATTCTTCCTTGAGCCTACGAGTTACTTGGAGTAGAGGAATGTCTTCTATGCATGGTTTCCAAGGTCTTAGGCCTTCTTAGCTTGTCTAATGTTTTGCTTCATGAGAGTACTAGATTTTTGCAAGCACAGAGGACAATGTTAAGTAAGATAGGTCATGTGTCAGTCAATATTCATATCTCTTGTGCAGAAGTCACATTTCCTTGTGATAGCTTGCTATACTAGGTAAGAGCCTTTCTGTCTGAGCAGGAAAGAAGGAGTCCTTGACATGCAAAAAGGTAACTTCAGTCAGAGAAATAATAAGTTAAACATACAAAGTATATTTAAAATTTCATTGGGCGCCAAAGACATTTTGTTTATCATTTGATGCAGATAAGAGTAAGACATCAATAATCGATGCATAATATAAGTGAAAGATAGTTTTTTATATCAATCGGGTGTTTGAAAGCATATAAACACTAATCCGTATATAAATAACATCAGTCAGAATAATGTAACTTAAGTGAACACTAATCGATATTTAAAGACCACTTGTTCACTAATTAGAAAAATAACACCAATCAGTTGAAACAACACCAATCGATATGAGTTAAAACTATTGGTCACCAATTGATAAGATATAACATTTATAACACCAATCAAAATGCTTTTAAAATAATCGATATGAATAATACATTAAACAACAATCGATGCACAATTTTTTCACAATTGATAGAAGCTTTAACAATATCGATGTAGATTGTCAGTGCAAATCTTTTATAGTGATGCAAATTATGTTATTATTCATACATAAATACGTTGAAAAATGCATTTATGATTTTCATGACAGAAAATATATTTGATATATTCATGAGTTTTTGTTCACACCAAACAAAGAAAGGAAATAAAGAGGTCAACAAATATGAGCAGAAAAGCATAGGTTGTGTCGACACAAAGTTGACACATGAATGTTATCTGTCAACAGTCATCAGAAAAATGATACTATGAGAATGCTTTTGATTATGTGTTTGAATAAATATTATTATAAGGATATGTATGAGTACAGTTATCATTAAAAAAAATATTTATGATATCAATAGGTTTTAGTTTTCACCAAACAAGGGATAAATATTATAGTGGTTCAATAGTGTCAACTTGTGTGTGAACACACGATGTCTATGTGTAGACTTGTGAACACATATGTCCACATGTGCTTGTCTGTTCATATTTATTGATTCTATTTTTTCTTCTCTATATGAATTTTGGTGATATTTTATTTTACTCTGATTTTATGTGATTAACATAAAATTTTCATTAAGTCTGTTATCAGGTATTAGGAAAAATAATAAGATCTAAGGATCATCACTGTAGTATTCTAAAAGACTCAACATCATACTATATCATTATCTTCAAGAATGCTTTCTAAGTCCATATCGATTATAGAATAAGTTTCATATCGATTGGTGTTAAACTATGCATTGATTCATGAATAAATGTTTTAATGATCTATCGATTAGAGATCAACTTCTTGCAATCGAAGTTCAACTTTGACTCATGACCAGTTGAAGTCTAACTTCGACTCACAAACGATAACGTTATTTTTGTAACGATTACTGAACAACAGCTCTGATTGGTGATCTCTTCACTTATCATTCCAATTGGTTTGAAAAACATTCCAATTGATGAACAATGTTCACTTCTCATTGCAATTGGTGTTATAAATGTTATATCTTATCGATTGGTGAGCAAATGGATTTAATATCATTTTGATTGATGTTGTTTACATTCCGATTGGCGTTGATATATTTTTAACACATCAATTGGTGAACTATGTAGTATGCATTCATAATATGCATCGATTCTTGAATACTTCTTTCAAATGTCTTTGAATATACTGATTGGTTAACAACTTACTTCTGGCACGAAACTTTAAATTTCTTTTCACATGTTTCCTTCTTATATGACTTTTGCGTATATGAGATTCTCTAACATTAAATCCATAGAAAAACTCTTTCAGACCTAGGCTATATGTTCACACCTTGAACATGTCATTCAAAGTTCTTTCTTTCTAACAGACAAGAAGAAAGCTCCCAAAATAGGGGACTGATGTCACGTCCCGACATTTAATATATCTATAATGTCGTAAAGTGAGCGAGCGAATAGGAATCAAGAGTAAATTTTGAATTTTATGGGCAAAAATTGTCCAGGGGGTCTTGACCTAGAATAAAAATAATTAACTGTCATTCTTCTAAACTGAGGTATTACATGATTCTCAAACTATATCTCAAAAGGCAAACACAGCAAGGGTTGATCTCTCAACACACAATTCCTGATGTCCTGCCTTCTAGAACTGTAGATTACCTAGGAAAAAGAATAGGTATGAGTAGTCTTGCCTAGTAGAGTTTATCCTTCAGTATCAAGAAAATATACAAAGAAATTATTGTATAAAAATGTAACAAATAATAGGGTACAAATAAATGGTACAGTTAGAATGCAGAAGAATTGATCCATGATCAAGTAACATTGGCAAGTATAAAATGGTTTGTCAGTTTAAATCATTCACAGGCTGTTCATAGTAACATTGACAAGTTTTTAGTGATAGGCCAATGAACTAAGCCAGGATGACAAGTATCAAGCAGATAGGGATGTAAATGTGTTGAGCCGAGTCGAGTATTATGCTGCTCAAACTCTGTTCGTTAATTTTAATCAAGCTCGAACTTATTGAGTATTGAAAGTGGTTATTGAAGCTTGGTTAATTTAAATACTCTCGAGTTCGAGCCCTTAACGAGCCCAATTAAATTTGTGAGTTATGTATATATATAAATATATATGTATCTATATATGTGCATATATAAGCCCAATTCAATCTACAAGAAAAAACTAATTGTTTATAAGACCCAAATCTATCTTATTTCTAGGTCATACCTTAAGATCCTTCATAAGTTACTTGTTTAATTATTTTAGTATAATGTTTAAAATATTTAACAACTATTTTATAATTTTTATAATTAAAAAATTAAACGAACTTGTTCACGAGCTTAAACGAGCCGAGTAGGCATTTGCTCATACTCAGCTCATCCATGAAACGAGCTTAAATTTTTGTTTGAGCATGACTCGTTTACCTTATTAAACGAGCCAAATTCGAGTAACATCCAAACCAAATTGGAGCTACTTGTCGATGTGTTGGTTTGTTTGCAACCCTACAAGCAGGTAGTGACATTCTGTCAAATATCAAGTGTATAATAACTACCTAGTAGTTCTCCAAATATGTACTAGCTGTTCATTGCAATTGCAGGCTAAGTTGTAACACAGCAAGTGGAATAATAACGTATAATAGAATATCCACTAATTTAGAAAATAGTAGTGTCAATGGCAAACACCAAACATAGATGATCCATGACGCTCTGCAAATTAAACGCATTCGGGTGCTCCTCCCAAGACTGGACCTGCCCCTATTTAAACTAGTATCTTAGTCTTGGTGAGTCCGAAGAACCTCGTAGACACTCCTTATCGTTATGTTTACGGAAGATTATTCATATAGTAACCTAGAGTTTCAAAGAATAAGCAGCCATATAACGTAAATGGACATGATTATAGAAATTGGGATTTCAAAAGAGTTGAAAAATGGTCAAAATATATATTCAAAGTTTCAAGTTGTAGTGAAGTCATGCAAAATAAGAATTCTATGCGAACGACTGGCATTTCAAGTTAAAGCCGAAGTAACAAGATTCACGGTTAAAATCAGTGTATCTACACCAAGTCATAGTTGGAAGCCAAAACTATATTAGAAAATCAAGAAACAATATTTGGAGGTAAAATGGTAAAGTTTTGTACATGTTGAAATAGGTTTCAAAATCAAATTCATAGTCAATTGAAATTTTAAATTAAAATATAATTTATATTTTAAATAAAATGTTATTCAAAATCAGAGCTAATGTCATATTAATGTCAAAAGGCACATTTGTAAAACTCACAAATAATTTTAATATATATATATATTAGAATATGAAAAGTATAAGAATTAATAATAATTACTTTCGCTAAAAGTGCATCAATTACACAACAAGTTTCTATCGATTGAAAAAAAGCCCCATTGATTGGAGAATAAAGGCTTGTATCCATTAAAGACAAAAGCTCCATCAATTGGAGAACATGTAAGGCCCTCAATTTCTGTGCATGTTATATCTATTTGATGCTTTATGGTTCTGCTTGAAATTCCTGTTTAACATCAACATCCCTTGATGTTAAGAGTATGTTGATGACAACTTTTTTGCCGTTGACTGTGTGGCCAAAAGAAATAGACGTCCACATCGATTGACGCCTATTTCTGGTTGACAGTAGCTATGTGGCCGTTTACTTCTCCGACTGCATTTGGATTTTAGATCTGAAACTGCCCCATTTTCTCCAGAGTCCGTTTATGAAACGTATCCCAATGGTCAGGACTCTTAAGACCTAGGTTTACCCCGACTTTATTGTCTACTTAACCTAAACATCTCGGTTAGAAGAGGACTTTTCTCACCTAGGGCTATTTTGGGTTCCGGGGAGAGAAAAAGAGAGAGTTTGAGAGGCTTGATCCGGCGATCTGAAGGCTTCTCCGACAATTTTCTGTGTTTGGGAGGCTCTACTGAAGTGGAGGAGCTCTCCTAACTTCGAGGGATCGATTGCACGAGCATGGAGGTCAGATCAAGGTGAAAGACATCACCTCTTTGGCTTGGCTAAGGAAGGCTTTATTACCAAAATCCGATCTTAAGAGGTTTTTAGAGATGCAAGTAACATAGGAGTTTCGTCCCTAGACTTATCACCTAGAGTTTAGGTATTTTTCTGGATTTTTAGATCGTATCTTGGACCCCCAAATTCTATGTTTTTCTGTGTTCGGTCTGCACTGTCTGCAGACAGGAGGTTGACGGCAACCTTGTTGCCGCCAAGTTCTTGAGTTAATGACAATCGATTGTGCCGTTAACCCACCCTGACAGCAAGCCCCTTGCCGTTAAGTTCATCTGGTTTTTACAGAACTGTAGATTTAATTGTGTGAAATGATTTTCAGGGATTTTTGGATGTTTGCACATGCTATAAAATTTAATGGATGTTCAGGTATGATATTAGGTTAAAACCATGAATTCCTGTTAATTTTCTAAAATAATTGCGAATTATAGAATTTCTGTTAAGGGTAAATATGCATATTTGATGATTCTAAATTTAGAATAAATAGTCATGATGTATGATATTGCTACAGAAAATTTATCTGAAACTAGGGTTACTGTTTTCATGTTTTGAGACTGTTAGACCTGACTGCTCACTATTAATCATGTCTATTGAATTATTTCATTAAATTGCATGAGATCCCTGTTAAATGTTATAAATATTATACTATTATGAAAATTCTGAAAAATTAATCATATGATATGTTCCATGCGTAGAGTTTATGGTTAAAATTTGGGACTATTTTGATAGCTATAGGTACTATTTGCAATTGTAAAGGTATTAAAAGCCATATTGTGTATGATTGTTCAATAAACGGTATTTTCCAGTAATAGTATCATGTTTAGGTACTATTATGCATGTTTTAATATTGTTAGACAGCCATGATAGGTTCTGTAAACTGAATATATGTGTTTGAATGGTATGCATGTGAATGAACCAATAAGTGTATGTAAAATGATGTTAATCATGTGATTAATTGAATTAATGTGATTAAGTGAATGTGTGCCGAAATTGACACTGCTACCATAGAAGGATGTGGAGCCGTACTATAGAAAATTCCCTATGGGAAGGCTCAATGTGTATGTGATATCCTGTGGGCATCAGGATGAAATCCTGGAGGTGGACAAGTACCACTAGTTAGGGTGGAGAGGGCTTCTCCCGATTCTGCGCAGTTACCAAGATTCGTCACTATAATGCCTAGGTGATGGGTATGTGTTATGTGATATGTGTCTCCTTCTTTATGGTGGTTTGGACTATGTGTCACGACAAAATAAAGATAATGTGTAAAATGTGAAATATGTGTGAATGTGCAAAGTGTGCATGTGAAAGTGATGTGCTAATGCGATACAATGTGAAATGATGTGAACCCATGTGATTATGTTTTATTTATATTAAACAGCAAGAAAAATGTGAGATTATATGATAAAAAACATGTGAAAAGTGATAGATATCATGCTAGGTTTGTTAGTAACCATGTGTTCCATGATCAAGTTAATTGGAAAAATGTTGTGAATGATTGTATTTGATATCATGTTTAAAGCTAATACCATGTGTAGATAGCATGTTATAGGTTTTATGGATACTTGTTGTTATGACATGAACCATGCGGTAAGATTACTCTTGCTGCTAATTTAGATAGCATGAATGTGATATGTGTAAGGATGTGCCAATGGGTTACTTGCTGAGTCTTTTGTGAAGACTCATACTTGCTTTAACATACAGTGAGACAGGTGTCCCCGTGCTTGAGGAGGACATTGTGAGGAGCGACTCCGGGCGAGAGGAGTAGTGGAGCTCGTGGAGGATTAGTTACTAGATTGCACTTTCTTTATTAGTATGTGGACAATGATGTTATGTTATGGACTTATATAATTATGGACTTGGTTTATTTTCATTGCTACTATATAGACGTGGAATGTGTGAAATGATGATGGAATAAGATTACTTTCAATTCCGCTGTACTTCCTTTTGTTATTTATGTACATCTCTACCTACTGTGTTGTGTTGGGTACATGTCCCACTGTGACGACACACTTTATATCGATGTGGATTGGTATAATCGTACTGGTATAAAGAGGGTCGTTACATAACAAGTCTCCATCGATTGGAGAACAAGTCTCCATCGATTGGAGAAAGAGACTCCATCGATTGAAGAACCAGACTCCATCGATGGAGAACAAGACTCCATTGACTGGAGATCAAAGCTCCCATCGATTGGGGAACAAGGCTCCATCGATTGAAGAACTAGATTCCCGATTGGAGAACATGTCACTATCAATTGGAGGATAAGTTTCCATCGATCGTGGAATAAGGCTCCATCGATTGGAGAATGAAACTATCGATTGAAGAATAAAACTATCGATTGAAGAACAAAAGTCCATATCAATACATAACAAAGTTTATATCGATTGAAAAATAAGCCTCCATTGATTGGAGAATAAAGGCTTGTATCCATTGAAGACAAAAGCTCCATCGATTGGAGAAAAGGTTCCATCAATTGAAGAACCAGACTCCATCGATTGGAGAACAAGACTCCATCGATTGGAGAGCAAAGCTCCTATCGATTGGAGAATAAGGCTCCATCGATTGGAGAACAAGGCTCCATCGATTGAAGAACCAGAATCCATCGATTGGAGAACAAGACTCCATCTATTGAAGAACAAGTCTCTATCAATTGGAGGATAAGTTTCCATAGATCGGGGAACAAGGCTCCATCGATTGGAGAATGAAACTATCGATTGAAGAATAAAACTATCGATTGAAGAATAAATCAGGCGAATCAGTCAACCGAAAAAGATACGTCAGTCGAGACATAGCAGAAAAAGTCAATCGATCGAAAAGAAGGGATTAGTCAACTGATGAGGAGAAGTCGATTGACCAAAACTCAGAGTTAGGTCTTCCATTTTCCCAATACGACCATCTTCAAGATATAACGATGGTAGACCGAAATGCAGTTTTCGATTGACCGATCCAGTAAAACCAGAATCGTAGAAGCCAAATTGCACAGTCTAAACATGCTTGGGAATAGAAACAAGAAGTCAGGAATTATAAGGAGGAACTTACCTTAGGGTTAGGCATGACTGTTGGGTCGAGATGACTGCTTTAAGCCTCTCGTCTCTCTTCTTTCTCTCTCCTTAATGCCTCTACAACTTCTTTCCCCTTTCTTTCTTTCTTCTCTATCTTTTTCTCTCTTCTCTCTTTTCTTTCTGTAATGGAAGGAGGGCAATTGGTGGCATGGAAATGAAGTGGGGAAAAGAAGAGAAGAAGTGGTGAATGTGAGAGAGATTGGTCGCATGAGAATGTAAGAGGGAGTGATGGTGCAAGAAGAGAGAAAGGATGGTGGTCACCGAAAGAATGGAAGGGGGCTATTTATAAGGCATTCCATGCACCTGCAGGCTACCATGAGGGAGGGGATCATCATCCTCCTTGGCTACTTTGATCACCACATGTCCTCTTCGGATGAGGATCAACACAAAACTGACACGACCTCCCCCCCCCCCCCCCCCCCCCCCCCCCCCCCCCCCCCTTACCTCTCTCAATCAAACAAGAGAAATAAATATTAATTCTTTATTTCATTGATATATACGATATGTTCCTATGGTGACTGGATTCATGAATTATGGTCAAATAAGTACGAGCTGCAAGGTATATTGTTCAAGGTTTTATGATTATCTTATCTCCCCCCTTCTTAAGCCTCAAGAAAGGTATGTAAGCAAGATTACGTAAAATGGTTAAAATGGTTACATAATTCAAATTAATTCATTTAGATTCTGGGGATATTAACTTTGTATCTAAATAATATTTAATTGAGACAAAATTGTAAATATAAGCTAATTAAGAGGTGATACAAACTATGTTGATGTTAGTTTATTTTTCTAAATTAAAAATTTGTTGGGTAAAAATTAACCCAAAAATTATTAAATCGACTTAATAATTATCTGTGCACCAAAAATTCTCATTATTTATATTTAGAATCAACACATTTTTCTGATAATTATAGTTGTTTCAGATTTTACTTTCGTTACGAATTCTGATGACGCCATGTAATAATACACACATGTAAAGACAGTATCAGAATCACATTAATTATGTGAAATTATTCTAAATTAAGTGTAATCATGTTTCTTATAAGTATTTATGTCTTTTATGAGGATCAATATCTTTTCTAATTTCTGATATCATATTATTATTTTGGCATTAAATTTTGGGGTGTTACAGTTCTTCCCCCACTAAGAAAACAATTTGGTCTTCTAAACTCAAAGACTAGTTTGGATGGATCACAAAGATTATGTTTTCAACCTTTTGAATTTTTTAGTCCAAATTAGTCGTACCAACTCCGTCATGATAATTAAGTCATACGGGGTGTGCACCCACCCATATATCTCATAGTCATGACATTGTTAGTCAGTGAAGAATTAAGTATTAGTATTATTCACAAAATTCCAAAGAGGCAACTTGCGATCCTAGGTTCAATTAGATGCAACCACCACTAGGTTCTTTATTTTTTAATAATGATATGTAGGTGTTTAGCAAAACATTTGCTGGAAAATTTTAAAGTATGTATTTCAAAATATTTTCTCCCCCTTTTTGTCATTAAGGAAAAAGAAATAAAGAAGCAGAAGATAAAATAGGAAGGAAGAGACAAAGATAAATTGGAGCCAAAGATGTAGATCTTTTTAATTAGTGAGGGTCAGAAATGTAGAAGGCAGGAGACAAAAGTGAAGCATGACGAGTAATGATCTGCCAAGTTTGGACTTCCTGCTCTTCAAAGAGATTTCTAAACACACCCCAACTAATATTATAGGAGGGCCCCATCTCTAAATTGAGTCTCTGATGTGAAGTTGTCTCTGATCTTCAATGAATTTAGTGTACTCATGATCACCAAAAGATGACTTGTAGAAGCCATCAGTCCCAAAACTGGCATGCTGAAAGAATTTGTCTATGGAGATAGGATAGTGAAGCTTGTGAGCTAACAAATTCTTCTGCAAAGCTACAAAAATCTTGTATCTTTCAACCCAAATAGAATAAGGATCTGAAACTAGGTTGATAGAGTTGAGATCCATGAACTGCTTAGGAGTAAGAGTCAGCTAATTTGACTGTGTTAAGGAGGAATTCATCTGATCTAACTGAAGAGCTGCCTCATGGTAGACTTTACACCAGTCATAGTTGACGAATCTCTTAGATTCTGCTAGCAGTGGAGCTAAAATAGAAGACTTGATAAAACCTCTTTGATATTCTCTGAATAGGAATCTATGAAAGGCAAGAGGGGCTCCCTTCTGAATAAGGATCCGTGCCAAAACTCTGGAAAACTTCTCAAAGATAATAGGACCCACATCAGAGTCAATAAGTAGAAAGTGCAACTTAGGGAGAAATACGACAGCAGGCATCTTCAAGGTGGCAAAATCAACCTAAAGAGCGACATTCACTGGGTTTTCTGTGCGGAGCTGAGCGATACCTGCCCTGAACTGGCCAAGCTAAACTTCTGGAAGGCGATTGACAAAGCAATAGTCTTGATACATCTGGAACTGCCTAACCAGTTTGATTTCCTTCTGAATGAAGGGACCCCAAGTGGATCTGTGCTGGCAGACAAACCACTTAGACAGAGTGAGAGGATGGTCTGAGGGTGGAAATGTGTTGGCCCTAGCAATCTCAAATTTCTTTTAGACAACTTTATCAGCCCTGGCCCACTGATCCTCAGTCGTAGACTCAGCTGAAAATAAGATTTTGGATTGGTCAGGCTTAGGTATAAGAGAGATAGGGAGAATGAGATTTAGATGTTTAGAGAGATTGAGGTAAGGGAGGCCAAAGGTGGCAGCAAATGTACACTTTTGAAGATATCCAAAATATAAAGATTTTCTTCTGTGGACAACTAAAAGAGAGTACCATAGAGGAGGAAAGAGAGCTTGAGAGGAAGGGAAAACAAGCTCTTTAGATGTTTTTCTTTTCTTGGAGGCAGGACTGGGAGAAGGCTGAGAATCAGTCCTGTGGATATGGGCAGAGACAGAAAGAACTGTGCGGAGGATGGCTTCTTCAAACTCATCTTTGATGTCTTGCACAGTATGGCGAATGATACTAGCACCCTCAGGAATGAGAGTGATGAAAGATGGTGGAGTAGGTGGATGAAGAGAGGCAAAAGATGAAGTGGGAGGAGGTTGTGTAGATGGTCCAGCAGAGGAGGGACCAGCAGAAGAGGGACCAGTAGAAGAGGAGGCAGGAGGTGCCTTAGAAGTTGGAGGAGGAATGGGAGATGAAGGGATATGTGAAGAAGAGGATGCAGCAGGGAAAGGGGTAGGAGAAGAAATGTTTTTGGGAAGGGGTTTCTTGGAAGGTTCAGGAGCAGGTGGGGCAGTGAAAGAGGTAGGTGGAGAGGAAGGGCCTGGAGTCTGAAGAATGGGAGGATCAGAGGCCCTGGGGGCACAACAACTTCCTCTACAATCACTTGAGGCCCGGATGGCCCAGCCACTGATTCCACATGCTCTGAAGGCCCAGCTTCAACATCATCAACTACAGATGGCCCTAATGGCCCTGATTCCTCCATGGATGGCACAGATGGCCCTGCAACTTGCTCAGCTGGCTGACTAGTTCAGGAGGCCCTGATGGCCCATATTGTTAGGATCAGATTTTCTGTAATGGCAAATCTAGAAGGGGGGTTGAATAGATTTGCAGCAGAAACTTAAGCAATTTAAAAATTACTTCGAAATAAAGAATCTACTCAATTAAAACCCCTCTGATTTGATTCAATGTGTGTTATCAAAATGTGAGAAACACTTTATGAAATAGTGTAAGTGTCAAATATGTGATTAACGTGTGTGAACAAATTAAATAGTGTGTAGGCAAAATCCCTATGCATGCATCTAGCGCAATACAATGCAAACCACAAATCAAACCACAGTGCACAAGGGATTTTTAGGTGGTTGAGAGATCACATCCAATGACTCCTACATCCACCCCTCACACAGTGAGGCACACACTACTCAAAGAACTGAGTACAACACACACACGAGCACTCAGGCTCAGACACACACACATGCTAGATCAAGTTCATAGAAGATCAAATCCTCTAGCCTCGATCTGATCTACACACCACACACAATTCAGATATGTGCCCAAACCGACACAAATCACAACACACACATTATGATCTATATTGAGCACTTGTACAGATCAGAAAACAAACATCTACACAGAATCCACGTACTGATCTCAGTTCAGTACACACACACACACACAAATACATGAATTGAGTTGAGAAAAGGTGTGAGTGAGGAAAGACATATCCCTTCAAATATTGATCTGATCACCACGTTCACAGATCCACAATGTTTATTCCTCAATTCTGCTGCTGCTTCTCTTCTTCTTCTTTTCCTTCCTCTTCTTCTTCTTCCTGATCGGCACTGCTCTGCTTTAGTAGCTTCTAGATTGCGATTTCTTCTTCTTCTGCTGCTACACTTCTTTCAAGTCTACTCCTTCTTGAGCACACCACTTATTTCTCTAGAGCATGACCTTGATTTCCATGTCCTCTATGTTGAAAGGCTGGTCTGAAACTTTTGGAGATTGAGTAAGGCACTGGAGAGACCCCTTTTGCCGCCAAAAACCTTTTCTGGGAGTTGTATGGGCTGGCTTGCCTTTGGAGTATGAGGATCACGGGTATTTATAGCCCTATATGTCCATGAGGTGCCTTCGGGTGCGTGGGCACAAAAATCTAGGTCAATTCCCTTGATTCCCATGCAGACACATGTCTAAAAAAATTCCCATTTTTGAGCTTCAGTCGAAGTGTGTCGACACACAGGCAGACTGTGTCGACACCACTAGCTACTGGCTTAAGAACAGGCTTCTAGGAGGGACAGTGAGTGTCGACACACAAGCAGACTGTGTCGACACCACTGGCTACTGCTTCCTTCACTGTTTGCTGAATTCATACACTGTGTCGACACAACATCCACATGTGTCGACACCACTGACTCTTTTATGCTATGAATGTAGAGGGTGTGTCAACACACTTGACATCTTGTGTCGACACAACTTTGACAGAATTATGTGAACTTGTATATATGAAGTGTGAACCATCAAAACATGTCATTATCATCAAAATATGAAATATTAAGCATTAAAAACATGTTGTTTACTCATCATTGTATATGTGACCTTCTTCGTGATTATCTTGGTCTGATTTCTCATGTCTTTTGCGTAACAAATCAGGTGGCTGATCAGCTCGCTAATCATGTGATTGCTTCTAGGCA
The DNA here is from genome assembly GCA_014218235.1 of Colocasia esculenta. Lineage (NCBI taxonomy): Eukaryota > Viridiplantae > Streptophyta > Magnoliopsida > Alismatales > Araceae > Colocasia > Colocasia esculenta. The sequence goes on along the minus strand of JACBKR010005823.1, from coordinate 3,252 downwards.
AAATGATTTCTTTTGGGGTGATCAAAGCCTTCCTTTTACTTGTAAGGGACCAGTTGTTGTGGACAGATTGGGTCTGTTGAATGTTAGACTCATCTGACGGAGGTATGCCCCTTTGCTGATGTACTTTTTGCCGTTATGCATCATATATATTTTTCGGCCAGGTGTTTCTGTTGGTGGAGTGGGATCATTCTCCCCCCTGGGGGAGGGTGCACTCTCCAACTTTAGGCCCCGAGGACCATTTTTGATAAAAAAAAAAATCAAAGTATGAGTATTTGGACATCATACACAACCAAATGTTGTAGTTATCATTAAAATCAAAGTATGAGTGTGTAGCCATCATCAACATGAAGGTTTTTAGTCATTATCCAAATGAATACACAACTCAACAATCTTCCACATATATACAATATGACATCAGATTGTGTACAAAATGTCATCATCAAAACACAAATGTCATCATTAAAACACAATATGTTTGAAGTTGTGTGCTTAACATGATTGACCAGAATTATGTAATCATAAAAAATAGATTAAAGCAATGATTAAGTCAGTGAGTATGGTTATTTAAATAACCATAACTCAACATTCTCCCCCTTTTTGATGATGACAAAATATACATTCATATTCTCCCCCTTTTGAGAACATCAAAAATATGAAGAGAAACATATAAATGTCAAGAAAGCACAATGGTTATGTACAACATTTGTTGAGATGAATAATCATGAAATTTGCAATCATGGACAACAAGGATAGCATGGACTGTTTTCATTAAAAAAAATTGCAATCATTACAGAAGCTTTCCGTTGCAATCATATTGTTCCCCTCAAATTCTCCCCCCCCTTTATTTTTGTAACAACAAAAAGACTCTCTCTCCCCCTTAATCAACAACAAGTATAGTCACCCCCTTGGTATAACACTCTCCCCTGTGATGGTGTCAATGAAATAAGTAGGAAAAAGTGATACCAAAGAACATCAATGGATGGAGATCAAAGTATGACTGACATGTAAGCAAGGGGTGGAATTGGGAGATGAATGATCAGAAATGATCAGAATCAATAAGATCTTTGATATTAAAATATGAGGGAGAAAAATTATTGTGTCTTTGGATTATGCAACAAAGTTTAATAACAAAGACACATTCAATCACAACATATGTCAAGTTTTAATAACCTGAATGCATTTAAAAAGATGAAGCAAATGTGATGAAAGTGACCTATATGAGTTCACAAAAGTGTTTATCACATGAGTTTAGTAGCTAAGCATTTAACACAATGTAGAATAATAACTCTAAACCTAATTAACATGAACTTCATCTAGGTCAATGTACATGCTGTTCATTTTTACTTTTTATATTTTTATTTCATTTTGTGAGAGAGATTACAAGAGTATATTGGTCTAATCACACCTTTCAGTGCAAGATGTCATATTTACCCAATGCATGACCTCCTGATTACTCAATGGTTTAACCTTCATTATCTTATACAGAGTTGAAACAACTTATTTGTCACATTTTGACACGAGCCAAAACACTTGATTAGATGAAATGAACCCGGTTACTCAGTGATAAAGTGAAATTTTCATTGCTCTATTTGTATCTCTCTATTTTTCTGAAAACTTTCTATTTGGAATTTTTTAAGAACAGACTTACATTAATTAGAGCAGACATTATCGTGAGTGTAGAGAGATTATTCTTAACATGTGTTAAGGATAAAGCTTCAAAACATACACATGTTAAACACTAAGCTACTCATGTTCCTACAAGTGTTTTACAACTCAGTTTAAATGAGTTTAGCATTACAAATTGGCATAAACTTGTTCTTAGATTGTATCTTTAAGACTAAACTGAGTGCACAATTATTTTAGTCTTTATGTATGAAATCTCTCATATAGGAATATCATAAAAACTCATTTATCCTGATGCAAGACTTGAATAAAATCTATGAAATGTCAGGAAGATAGAATAGGAAATAAATGGACACTGATTCTCAAGCATGAGTTTGAGTGGATGTTATCATGATGACTTATGAAAGAATCAGCTCCCTCTGAGTATGTGAAGATTTCGAAAAGATAGATGATGATGTGTTAACACAAAATCCTTAGTGTGTCGACACAAGAACAAGAATTCTCAAGAATAGGGCAGCAGTGAACAACTAGTGTCGACATATGAGCAACTATGTGTCAACCTGATCATGATAAAAAGCAACTGGTGTCGACACAAGAGAAGATGTGTGTCGACCTGAGCATGATCAAAGCCATTTTTTATGGGGTTTTCAATGGTTTAACAAATGTTGACTTTTATTAAGCAGCTTTGCAAGAACATTTGTCAACAAACTGAATGAGAGTTGTCGATAAATAAGATATGAAAGAATATTTCTCCAACATCTCACTCAAAAATTCTTTTGACTCACTCCCCCCATAAGATATGCATGATATGAAATGGTCATTTAAGCAATTCAGATATGTTCATTCCAAGCAGTTTGCATAGAAAGAATATGAACATGATCTAGCATACATCAACAGACAATTTATTGAATGAGAGAAGTTTTTCAAAAACTTAAAATAAAGTTTTTGAGATTTTCATTTTGCTTGATGACCTTATACAGGAAAAGACTATTGATACTTGGCAGAGAATTTTCCTCATGCATAATGATAATTTTCAGACAAGTCTAAATTGTCCTTTCACATTTCATCATTTGATATACCACATAGTTACTGCAGAAAAGGTCAATTATTCTTGAGTTTTAGCATGAAATTCATTACATTTTCAAGAACATTTTTGCACTTTTTCAAATGTACTCCCCCTTAATATGTGTATGGAATGAAAAAGCTAGCAAGCAATTCACACATGATTATGCACACAATTAGCTTTAAGCATAACATGACTTCTGGTAGTTGGCGGAGTATTTTACTCACGCATAATGATAGCTTCCAAACAAGCATAACTTCTTTTTCCACATGTCATCATTTGATATACCAAAAAGTCAAAGCAGTTGATATGCACACAGAATCATGGGCACAGTTAAGCAAGCATGATAATACAAACATGATTCCAATTGTTACGACACGATGTTATTGTTGGGAGCAACATCAAAACACACTCTTCATTGTTCAGATAAGACTCTAAGAATTTTCTTTAACTTAAGCAGTTCAATCTGGAAATGATATGAGGTTTTACCTGAACAGTCTTCATTTGGATTTTACTTGTGGTTTCCAACTTTTCTTACCTTGCATAGCCATTGTCTTGATTTCAGA
>JACBKR010005822.1:0-16052 GCA_014218235.1 Colocasia esculenta | reverse complement strand
GCCGGACGTACAACTCAAACACAGGAGTGAGGGTGTCCAGGAAGACGACACAAACCTCAACGGTACCACACTGTACCGGGACAAAACCCCGAGCACAACAAAACACGTGCCTGGCTCACAAAGAACTGGGGTACCCGACTAGAGAGGCATTCCGGAATAGGCGCCGGACCACCACACTCAGCAAGCTCAAACCACGATATATTCATAAACACTTCATAACACTTTCTATTACCAATCACGGTACACATATTAGAAAATAGCTTGATCCAGTCACAAGGTGACTTACAAGCTAACCTACACATCACACATATAAATCATATTAATACCACGGCCTGTCATTGGTCACACAGTGACCTCCACTGCCACACTAGATACAATACACAATTATACTTATTCTGTATTACTTATCCATTTAGATAATTTGCAAAAGATCCTAAAGAATCAAGGCTAGGTTCCCATGTGAACCTCATCGCCACAACACCACAGACTAATCATAATAATTAATATACAATTAACACAATAACGTACAATGTGCCATGCACACACAAACCACTGTATGATATAAAAACCATATAAACATCACGTGTAGTACACCAGTCAGGTGCACCACACGTCAATTCACTTAACCACATGTCCAACACCATGGACAACACACTCCAAGAGTGCTACAGATGCCAACGCACCACACATACTACGTAAGCCACTTACGTACATCCATATTAACACACATAAAACATGCCCTCTAAAGAGCAATACGCTCCATGAACATAACAAGTGCAATGGCTCTCACTGTCATTGCCATGCACACACATTCACGTAATATTTATAACAAGAAAAGCAACATAAAACACTGATAATTGCCTAATTGTTATGAATAATCGTGCCATTTGATGACAAATAATTGATAATTTCATAAGTTCTGTTATCATTTCATTACAAGGGCGGAAATTGATCAAATCTCTGTTGTGTTGTATTTGCAGGATTAATGGCCAAGAAATAAAGTGTCAAATGGGCAATAGATTGGATGAAGCAAGAGAGAATAAATGAGAGATTCTAATTTTAAAATATCTTTTTCTATTTCTCTCTCTTTCTTTCTAATTTTCAAAAACTCTCTCATTTTAATCTCTCTCTTATTTTAAAACCCTTCCTCTCTTTTCTCTAACACCTATATAAAACTCTCTTTCTCTTTTTCTTTTATTATTCTTTCCACCTCACTTTTTCTCTCCCTTGGCTCCGTACACACCCTCCCTCTTTCTCTTCCGTCTTCTTCCTCTCATCTCTCTCGCCTCTCTCTTCTCTCTCCTCTCTCTCGCCTCTCTCTTCTCTCTCCGCTCTCTCTCTTTTCTCCCTCTCTCTTCTCTCTCCTCTCTGTTTTGTCTCTCTCCTCTATCTCTCTCCTCTCTCCTCTCCACGCGCTCTCTCTTCTCTCTATTTTCTCGCCTCTCTCTTCTCTCTCCTCTATCCCTCTCTCGTTTCTCTCTCTCCCGCTTCCTCTCTCACATCTCTCTCTCTCTTCTAGTCTCTTCTTGTTCTCTCTCTTTTCTTTTATCTATTTCTTTGGTGTAATTGTTGACGTTTGTCGGGCTGGAATAAGTTATTTCTTTGTTAAACATTTTTACTGTTTAGTAGATCGTAAAGTTGAATCAGGTCTCATGTTCTCTCATTCCCTCCTTCTCTCTCTTTATTTACCTAGTTTAATTAGTTTAGTTTTACTTAATGCAACTTAGTTTAAATATCACCACGTTATTTTTCTAACTAAAAACCCAACGTTTTCAACTCTAAAATCTAGTTCGTAGATTCGACTCGGCTCTCACCACTTAACTATTGTCAAAATATTTAGTGTAGGTCGATAATTTTGAGATTGTTAGTCACGTTTTAACGACGCATTCGTGGGCTATCAATTTTTGGCGCCGTTGCCGGAGCGGAGAATTAGATTTTTAGTTTTGATAATTTTGGTGTTTTTTGTATATATTCAGACTACCATTTTCTTTCTTTTTGTAGGTATCAAATAAAAAATGAAAAAAAATCTGAAAATTGCATGAAAAATAAAAAAATGGGTAAGTGAGGTGAGTTTCCTTCTCTCACTCTTCCATTTGTTTTCATTTTCCAAAAGAACGAGGGATTGCGTTGAAGGTAAGTACCATTAAAACCCTCTTGATGAGTTTCCTTTTCTTAGTTGCCATGTTTAGACAATTAATAAAAAAAATCAAAAAAAAATCATCACTTGAATCCAAATAAAAGATGTCATGTCCAGATTAGAAACTTCCATCTTTAGGACATGCATCATTTAGATTTCCATCTTCAGGTAATTTTCCTTTCAAAAAGTTTCCTTTCTTGTCGAAGATTGCGGGAGGCAAGGTGAGAATCTCAACTTTCTTAAAAGCATGATCCATTGCTGCATGCTTGCATAGAACCCCTTGCTTGATTTTGTGGTGTGCACATCATTTCTAAAATACTTTAAGGGCAGTTTCCTTAACAAGATAAGGTGGGGATTTGATCACCCTTCCTTGGCCCACCAAACCACGATTCTCCTGCATCTTTTGGCATTCCCAACTTTTAATAAAAGGCAGTAGACATTGAACCTAGGGTTCACACTGAGATTTTGGTCCACCTAGGCCCACTATCAAGTTTTGGAAACTGGTGTCTAAGGCTAGAGGTTAAGTGGCAAATGCCTAAGCGGGAAAGTGGTTCTCTAATTAGGTCCCTACGGAAGTAGGGGGAGCCTCCACTACCCCATCTCTTACCTGGCCAGTGGACATACATGTTAGTGGACTTAGGTTGGGTCTAAGTCACTTGTGAGAAAGCTTACTTTTTTATCCTAGATCCCTAGGTCAATTAGGTTAATTGTCTGCAACTTTTTGTCTCTGCCAAATAAAAAAATTTAAAAATTAAAAATTAAAAATTTTAAAAAATTAACAAAAATAGGAAAAAAAATCTTATCTTTCTCATTCACATTCATATGTGGGCCAACCCAGCACTTATATAGGCCATGGCCCAAACCAATTCTCATCTCTCATTCAACGTGGCCCAGCCTACTTTGAAAATACACAATTCTTGTCAGCCCAGCTTACATCCCCTGGGGTGGCCCAACTCTCACATTTTACCCAAGATCAGGTCAACCATACTAATTTGTTCCATAATGGGCCATCTTTCACCCAAGCAGAAACACAATATTTTCAATGGCCTTCCACCGCCACTCCTTACCCAAAAGATGAACAATATGTCCCTCCTACAGAATTGAGTTTGCTTTATCAAGATCCACAAGGGAAAATTCAAGGACCCTTTCTTGGTGCTGAAATCATCTCATGTTTCAATGAAGGATTCTTTAGTACTGATCTGCATGTATGTTTATCAAATGCTCCAAAAGGTACACCTTTCCAACCACTTGGAAAGATAATGCCACATTTGATACAGAGCGATCAACCGATTGTGGCCCACGCCCAAAGTCCTTCTAACAACAACTTTCATCCTTGGGTCCAATTCAAAATAATATTTATGATCAAGGCCATGATGGGGGACAACATGCAGATCCGCATTCCATTTTACTTCTCCCCCACCATCAGGCCTATTTGATGACCAATTTGGGCAATCTATACAAAAGATCTATGATGATCAACAAGTCTTTGAGCAAACATTCGCCCACCAACAACAAGAATTGGAAAAATCTTTTACCAAAACTGACCTTCTAATTAATCAATTGATAGAAATCAGAAAAAGAAGCAAAATATTCAATTACCAACTCAATCAATTGACAATTATGAAAATCAATATCATGATTTTGATCAGCAATTGACCCACAACTTTCACTTGAAACTTCACAGCCTAATGTGATTATGGACATGTCCACTTGGCAAACTGTGTGTAATTTTAATAAGTCAGATCAAGAGGAGATGGGTAGTACTACAAATCAATCCATGATTTTTACCCAACTTGAATTGACTGCCAAGAAGAGCCCAGCCATGATGTCACCTGTGAAGAATACTCTAGGGAGTTAGTTGAACTCAAGTTGGAGGGAGAAACAGAGGAAGTGGACAAGATAGATGATGATAAAACTTTATTTCTTGCCCTTCCTAGGTCTGATGTGACCTTAACCCAAGGAGGGGATGAAGAAAATATGAGTTTGGAGATGGAACGGAGTCAAGTCATAAACCATTCTACTTGGATAGGGGAAGAGTTGAAAATTTTGCCTGGCAGTAACTCTAATGGGGACTTTCATGATTTAGGGGATGATGTGGATCTAACACCCATCCTTGACATTGGCAAAGCTAAAGTCAATTGAATATTATGCAATTAGCCAACTGGTCAAATCCACTTGGAATTGATGAAAATCTTTGTGTTAAAGAGCCTCCACATCCAATTCCCAACAATTATGGTCTCCTTTAACACTAGGCATATGGTGGAATCTCCAAGGATCCATGATACCCAAACCCTTTCTCACCTCAACAAAGATATGAATCCTAAAATTGAGGTTGAAGAAAAGAATTTGAAAAAAATTAAGGTCCGAATTGAAGTGTTCAATACATTTGAAGACCTTAAGTGTGTAGAGGAATATTTATAATTGAAGACATGATTCTTCCTCTATCATTTTCTGACTCTCTTAGGCAACAGGTGACCCACGTATGTATAGATCCAGTCTTTTCCTCCAATGGTACAAGAGCTGGCACTTAAAGGAGGATAAGATCACATGGTGGCTCATTCTTATGCAACTCGTTGGTTATGGAGCTTCATGGTGTCTGGCTGAAGACGTTAAACTTAGCGCTTATTGGAGGCAACCCAAATTTTTAGGATATTTAACTTATTTCTTCATTTCTATTGTGTTCTAGGTTTTTGAAGGCCCATTATCTTTGATAAAGCTAGTGTGCAACCACCCGCATGATGATAACAAATGAATATTTTTGTTTCATCTGTGTCGCATCAATCCCATAGCAAAATGCTAAGTCTTTCATTGATGCAATATATGGCGCACTAAAATGATTAAAATCGATGTTTAATCAATAACATCGATTTCTGTTTAAAGTGCCAAAGTATCAAGCGCCGCAACGATTTGCTAAGAAGTCGATGCCATAACGATTTGATAAGTGGCCATAACGATTTCTTCTTTGAGCGTATTGATTTGATAAGAAGTCGTTCCCATAACGATTCCTTAAGTGACCGAAATGATTTTCCAAGAAGTCGATGCCATAACGATTTCATAAGTGTTCGCAACGATTTGTTAAGAAGTCGATGCCATAACGATTTCCTCTTTAAGCGCAAGAAGTCGATGCCATAACGATTCTATAAGTGAGCGCAACGACTTGCTCTCACAACGATTTGTTCACATCGATTTGTTTATAAATGAGCAACGACTCTCACATAACGATTTCATAAGTCATGCTCATAACGATTTCTTCATGGATTCTGTTCAAACACAGATTGCCTTTATATTTCAAATATGCTTGGCGCTTAAATAAAAAGTCAAATATCTTCTGACAAAAAGCTGCATGCATATTTCAGAGTCTTGTCAAAAAGATATAACCTCTATTTTCAGTATGTTAGCAGAAGCACAGTACCATGCATCGTTTATCATAAACACTCTTTTATGCTAACACTCTCTTCTATGCTGACAGATCTCGAAGACCACCAGAGTCTGATCAAGACAAATGAAGAGAAAGATCAGCAACGACTAGAAGAGCTCCAACGGATCTCTTCAACGGATCCATTCAAAATGCTCATATAAAAGAAGGAGCACTGCTGAAGAACTTAAGAGACCTTTCTTGAATATCTTTGAAGGAGTGTACATCTGTGAGAAGCACCTTCACGCCACATACACTCAAGGAAGAGAGAAAGAGCCGAGCCAAGAAGAAGCAATCAAGCGTCTCAAGCATTCAAGCTTCCGAGCTTTCTGTCTTCTTTTCTCTCTTCTGTTTCTCTCCGAGCTCATTGTATATCTGGGGAGAGTTTGGGACTGTGAGCTTTACATGAGTGTTCATCTTGTAAGGTCTCTCAGTCTGATCTTTCTAAGAAAGATCTGTGTCCAGCTGTAGGACTGTATACAGTTGTTAACCCAGCTAGGGGTTGGTGTCTAGCAGAACCTAACTGGGGTTTGTACCAGTTGTCAACCCAGCTAGGGGTTTGTGTCTAGCAGAACCGCACTGGGGTTTGTTCCAGGAGGTTGGCTTCTTTACCTGTAAGAGAAGTGGGCTGCCTTCTTGCCCGGGAAAGAGAAGAAGACCTGGTGGGGGATCCAGGGTGTTGTAAGGTCCATAAGGGGGACTGTACCCTTGGTTAGTGAAATCCCAAGAGTTTGCTTGGGGACTGGACGTAGGACTTCCATGTGGGAAGGGCCGAACCAGGATAAATCTCCTGTGTCCTTGTGTGATTGTTTATTTGCTTCCGCACTGCACTCTCTATCACACTGAACTAACCAAGCTTTCAAGTGTTATTTTCTGTGTTTAAGATTCTATTTCAGATTTTCAGAAAAACCGATTCACCCCCCCTCTAGGTTTGCTTGCTGCCGTACCATAAGGGCCAACAAGTGGTATCAGAGAGGGTCTCTGATCATTCAAGAAGATCCAACGATCTTAGAGCAAAGATCCATGGCAGCTCAAGGATATGTGAAGGTCAATCAGTCACCAGACCTCCATTCTTTGACGGAGAAGATTATCAATATTGGAAGATGAGAATGGAATGCTTCATTCGAGGCACAGACTTTGATCTGTGGCAGGTAATTGAGTAGGTGATTGTTGTTATTTTTTTTGTTTCCTATTGAAGGCACTACTGCCATTACACCTGCTGATAAAAGTAAATTATCTTTAAACTTTAAAGCTAAGAACTACTTATGTTGTGCCTTATCCAAAAGAGAATTTAGTAGAGTGTCTGCATGCAAATCTGCTAAAGAATTTGGGATAAACTGCAGATAACTTATGAAGGAACGGATAAAGTGAAACAAACTAGAATAGATATTCTTGTTTCACAATATGAACAATTTAAAATGCTTCCAAATGAAAACATTACTACTATGTATAACAGATTTTCAAGTATAGTAGTAGGTTTAAATTCTCTTGGAAAAATTCTTCCTAATGAAGAAACCGTTAGAAAAATACTTAGGTCCTTAACTATTTCATGGACACCTAAGTAACGGCCATAGAAGAAGCCCATGACTTGACCAAATTATCGATTGATAATCTGATAGGTTCTCTCATGGCACATGAAATAAATATGGAGCGATTATCTGAAAGTTCATCTAAAATGAAATGCACTAACGCTCTTAAAGTTGTAGCCGCTCCTTCCATCTCTTCTTCTAGTTCCCAGGATGTAGATTCTGAAGACTGTAATATGGATGAAGTATTGTCCAAGCTTCAGAAAATTTTGAAGAAGAAGAAAAAACGGATCAAGAAGGATCCAAAGAAAAGAGAAAAAGGAAAAAGGACCAGTCTGCTATGAATGCAAAAAACCTGGACATCTGAGACCAGATTGTCCAAGACTCAAGAAGACTGGTCAACCAGAAAAGCCCAAGAAGCAGCACAAGAATTCAAAAGAAAAGCAATGGCAGCTGCTTGGAAAATGATGAGGTCACAAGCTCAGATCATCAAGCTCAGATTCGGAAAAGAGCAGGTAAATCTAGCCCTCATGGTAGGACTAAATGAGGTACTCTCTGAACCTTCTTTTGACTCTTGCACAAATTCAGGGTCAGAGTCTGAAGACTTAGAAGAAGTCTTTAATGAACTATATAATAAGCATAAGGTTGTTGTAAAAGAACTAAAAAATCTCAAGAGCAACCTTACCTGTTTAGAAAACACTAATTCTGATCTTAAATCAGAAATGGAACAACTAGAAGAACAATTAAAAGAATATAAAGATAAAAATTATACTTTAAATGAAGATTTGAAAAGCAAGAACAAAGAGAAGCTAGAGTTAGAAGAAAAATTAAAAACTCTAACTGAAGAAAATCTCTATTTAAAAGAATCAGTTAGTAAATTAACTAAAGGAAAAACATCTCTAGCCCTATGCTTAAAAGGATCAAAATCTGGAAATGACAAACAAGGGCTTGTTATACACCTCCAGAAAAAGGAAAACAAGTAATAAACTCAGGAAAATATTTTACCAAAATTTGTAAAAGAAACCAAAATGCCTCAGAAAAAGGAACCTGAAACAACCAAGCTTTATCAAAAGAAAAAGGTTTCTAAAAATTATGTTCAATTCATGCATCACAAAGGCAATAAGAACTGCAAAACTAATTATATCATTGCTGCTCTCATTGCAATAAACTAGGACCACTGTGAACACCTGCACAACTAAGCACCTAGTTTGGATACCTAAAGGCTATTTTATGCATCTAATCATCAAGGACCCAAAAAGATTTGGGTACCTACTTCTGAGTAGCTCATTTGCAGGATAGACTTGGGCATCAGGAACAAAGGATGCTCAAGGCACTGAAGACTGCCAACTCTTCATCCATCTCATATCTGAAGGGGAGTAGTAGTCATTAATTATTCGTAAATTTTAAATATTACTCATAATTATTTTCAAGTTTCATTCAGGTGGAGTCTCTCATGCTCAGGGGGAGCACAGACTAAGGGGGAGCCTTCACTAAGGGGAAGTTATTCATTGAATATCTATTATTGTTGAACCCCTCAATGGTAAGAATTTTCTCAAAGGGGAGAGAATGCATGGTAAGATCCTTCCTTTTTGTTAATGACAAAAAGGGGGAGAATTTGTATGTTCTATGAATTTTCTGCATTTTTTTTTGCTTCATATATTTGTGTCAGAAAATTCACATAAATTTTGTCATCACCAAAAAGGGGGAGATTGTTGAACCACTCTCTATTTGTTCTTGTATTTTGGTGATAACAAAAATTATGATGATAACATAATGAATATTTTTGTTTCATCTGTGTCGCATCAATCCATAGCAAAATGCTAAGTCTTTCATTGATGCAATATATGGCGCACTAAAATGATAAAATCGATGTTTAATCAATATACATCGATTTCTGTTTAAAGTGCCAAAGTATCAAGCGCCGCAACGATTTGCTAAGAAGTCGATGCCATAACGATTGATAAAGTGGCCATAACGATTTCTTCTTTGAGCGTATTGATTTGATAAGAAGGTTCCCATAACGATTCCTTAAGTGACCGAAATGATTTTCCAAGAAGTCGATGCCATAACGATTTCATAAGTGTTCGCAACGATTTGTAAGAAGTCGATGCCATAACGATTTCCTCTTTAAGCGCAAGAAGTCGATGCCATAACGATCTATAAGTGAGCGCAACGACTTGCTCTCACAACGATTTGTTCACATCGATTTGTTTATAAATGAGCAACGACTCTTCACATAACGATTTCATAAGTCATGCTCATAACGATTTCTTCATGGATTCTGTTCAAACACAGATTGCCTTTATATTCAAATATGCTTGGCGCTTAAATAAAAAGTCAAATATCTTCTGACAAAAAGTTGCATGCATATTTCAGAGTCTTGTCAAAAAGATATAACCTCTATTTTCAGTATGTTAGCAGAAGCACAGTACCATGCATCGTTTATCATAAACACTCTTTTATGCTAACACTCTCTTCTATGCTGACAGATCTCGAAGACCACCAGAGTCTGATCAAGACAAATGAAGAGAAAGATCAGCAACGACTAGAAGAGCTCCAACGGATCTCTTCAACGGATCCATTCAAAATGCTCATATAAAAGAAGGAGCACTGCTGAAGAACTTAAGAGACCTTTTCTTGAATATCTTTGAAGGAGTGTACATCTGTGAGAAGCACCTTCACGCCACATACACTCAAGGAAAGAGAGAAAGAGCCCGAGCCAAGAAGAAGCAATCAAGCGTCTCAAGCATTCAAGCTTCCGAGCTTTCTGTTTCTTTCTCTCTTCTGTTTCTCTCCGAGCTCATTGTATATCTGGGGAGAGTTTGGGACTGTGAGCTTTACATGAGTGTTCATCTTGTAAGGTCTCTCAGTCTGATCTTTCTAAGAAAGATCTGTGTCCAGCTGTAGGACTGTATACAGTTGTTAACCCAGCTAGGGGTTGGTGTCTAGCAGAACCTAACTGGGGTTTGTACCAGTTGTCAACCCAGCTAGGGGTTTGTGTCTAGCAGAACCGCACTGGGGTTTGTTCCAGGAGGTTGGCTTCTTTACCTGTAAGAGAAGTGGGCTGCCTTCTTGCCCGGGAAGAAGAGAAGAAGACCTGGTGGGGGATCCAGGGTGTTGTAAGGTCCATAAGGGGGACTGTACCCTTGGTTAGTGAAATCCCAAGAGTTTGCTTGGGGACTGGACGTAGGACTTCCATGTGGGAAGGGCCGAACCAGGATAAATCTCCTGTGTCCTTGTGTGATTGTTTATTTGCTTCCGCACTGCACTCTCTATCACACTGAACTAACCAAGCTTTCAAGTGTTATTTTCTGTGTTTAAGATTCTATTTCAGATTTTCAGAAAAATCGATTCACCCCCCCTCTAGGTTTGCTTGCTGCCGTACCATAAGGGCCAACATAGTTCTCTGTGGATTCGACTCGGCTCTCACCACTTAACTATTGACAAAATACTTAGTGTAGGTCGATAATTGAGATTGTTAGTCACGTGTTTAACGACGCATTCGTGGGCTATCAAACACCCTGCGCTACTGCATGCATAGGTGGCCGGCAACATCGATCGCCTCCACCAGATACAAACGGCAACCTATCCTGCCGTTAAAACTAAATAGACTTAATATTAACGGCTAGACACTTGGCCGTAATCTCCAACTGAAGAATCTGGCGTCAATCGATGTTGACGCCAAGATCCTCAGCCCCCCACATACATAGAACACGCAGACCGGCCTTAGGCCGATCACACGGGCAATCTAGCCCAATAACTTCGGAAAAACTAGGGGAAACACTTCCCCTTACATCTAGCAACCACAATTAAACCGGAAAGACATGATCCAACGCTTGGATCAATCAAACCACCCGATTTCCCAGCATGAAGACCCCCTTTCCCAAAAACTCAATTAACATCCGATTTATGCAAAGAAAGCATAACAAATTAACCAGGGAAGATCAACGAGTCCAGTCCCTACCTCAGAAACGCAATTGAACTCCCGAAGAACCTTGAACCACGCCGAAACCCGAGAAACGCCCCGCGAACACCGCGCTCCAATTCGTCATTCCCCGCCTGATTCACCACTACCACGCGCACCACGGCTTTCCCACGAGCTCCCGTCGACCGCCGGAAGTAGTGAAGAGGCACAAAGGTGAAAGGTGGGGAAAGAGGAGAGGAGAAAATGGGGAAAGAAGAAGGCTCGGGTTACCCCTAAAAACACAGGCGCCTCAGGTTAACGTCAACCTCTGCGCCGCTAACCAAACCGCCCCAACTAGGCATCCACAACACTTGCCGCCAAGTTCAACAGTCGACGTCTACATCGATGGACGCCATGAACATGTTAACAGCAACACCATTGCCGCCAACACACAGTAGACGTCACACACCTGAACGCCTACCTACTGTTGATGTCCAGCACATTGAACACCAACACAGATCCATAACCAACTCCGGTAAGGATCCAATAAGAAACACACGACACAAGTCGCATTAGTCACAGCTTGACCATCCACACACTAAACAAAGGATCCGCGAAGATCCGAAAAACGCGCGACGTTACATTACTATCACCTAAAAAGAAATGTCGTCCTCGACATATAAAACAAATCACAACAAACCGGATTATCACCTAAAAAGAAATGAAACCATATACAGAGCAAGAAGGATACTCTTTCTCTGCATCAGCCTTTCAATTCATCTAACCATTTCCATCTTGCTTTGTTCATTTCTTTTCTTTCAATTCTTTCACAATTACTATGTTTTGTCGATTCCATTGCCTTTCTTTATTTTTCAATTGTAGAATATTCTACTTGCCAATGGTGCTTTATCTCCTTGGACTGAACCTACTTTTACAATTTTCCAACTGTGTTTGCAACATTTCTTTCGGGACCACTTTACCTTTCTCGAATATCTTATATTGTAATATTCTTTCATGCCGCCATTTTCCCTTTTTTTATCATTGCTTGCTGTTATTCTGCTTCATCTGTATTTACATTCGCAATTGTCACCTCTTCAAAGAAAACCAATCACCATCTTTGAATTTCCTGTGCTTTTCATATTATTCTACTCATACATTTTAAGTCATCTCTGATTAAAAACCATAATAAACTCTGCTCCTTTATTCCACTGTGCAAAACTTTACACTTTCTTCTTATCCCAATAAACCTGAACAATCTGTGGATATTAAATCTTTCTTGTTTCCGCTTCCGCTGCGCTACTCTGATCACACTGAATACTTACAAAATATTCCATAATTTCTGTTCTCATTATTATTTTCATCTGGCTTTAACTGAATTCATTTCTAACTTTAACTGGTTCTCAAATCATCTTATTCAATAATTCATGCTGAAGAATTACTGCAATTTCTGACCTGCCAAACTGCTATTAACATGCTTTACTCTTCATATACATTTCTTGCTTTAATGACATTCTCTGGCTAATCTCATAATTCTGTTGCATAAACTTTCCAAATATTACTTAATCAATCTGCTCCAGCATTAAACTCTGAAATATCTTAATAACAGTTCACTTCTGTTCAATTAAATCATTTCTTTGCACCGATATGTAAATTTCAACTGACATTTTCTGATTCATCTGATTTTATTCACTTCATCATTTGCTAAATTCTTCCTTTCTCTAGTCCATATTTCTTTTTTCTAAACTGCCAATCATTCTAATCATAATATCTTTTCTGCAAAATACTTCTCTATTCATTCTGCTGCCTGGCTAATCTTGTTGTACCGTTCATACTATAAATCTTTTTTTTGGTATTTAATCATCCTTCTTTAAACCACAGCAAAAATTCAATTAAATACCAATTTCTTTAATATAACAACTTGCTCAGCCTGCTTCCCTCATTCCATTAAATGCTCTTTTCTCAAATAACATAAATATTACAATCTGTCTTGCTATTTTTCTCAACTCAATATTATTAACTGCTTCTCCATTAATGCACTTCTTTCCATTCTATTTCATTTGCCTGAACTCATTCTAACATACTTAACTTTAATTTTGATTTTCCTCGAACTGCTCACAGTTACTAACTTTCACTGCTCTTATCTTTAGCACAGCCTCTTTACTAACTCTCTCTGAAGAATTCCTCCTAACATGTCATTCATCAACTAAATATTTCTCTTATGCAATTCTTAGAAAAATCTCTTTGCACACTGATTCTTCTTTCCTCTCTTTCTTTATTCAACTGATCCTTTTATACATATTTGTACAAATCCTCATATCAAATTTCATATTACCATCACTATTCATAACAACACTTTTCTCAAATTTCCGATCTCAGGTACACTTAATCATCACTATTCTTTTATGTACCAGTTCCTCTTTTAAAGCTGATCTGCTTTACTTAATCATGCCAAACTCTTCATAATACTAATCACATTCTCATCCACACTGTTTCTTGATATCATCTGACTCAAATCTCTAAAGCCACATACCTTTGTTGAGGTTCTCAACTATACTTTACACATTTAATCATTTTCTGACACACCCTGAGCTGTTCCTCATCACCTCGTTACCATATACCTATCTCTGCTAACTCTGTATTCTTATTGAATTCCATATCCAAATTTATTAATTTCCTCAATTCCTTTAACTGCGAATCTTTAAAACCAAATCATTCTATCACAAACTAACACACTGGTATAATCACACAGATTATACCACCTCTAATCACATCAACTTTCAACAACTGCTAACGGCTGCCAAATTCTCAACTCAAAAAACATTTTTCAGAATAAAAACTCAGATAAATATTATATTAATCAACACAAAACCACAGACTTACTACCAGCAGTGGACATTAATCCATGTATTGGGACATTGTAACTTCAATGTCTTTTCATATTCTAACTGGACATTGCTCTGATACCAACTGTGACGGACCGGGGTATTTATGCCCATTAAGGCTCCATATCCAGATCCGCCTCCCGCGAACGGACCGAAGTCTCGCAAGGGATAGCTCACACAACTGTCCAGTAAGAATATAAAAGACAACCACATAGTATAAAACACAAGAAAGTACATGTGCTCATACCTGCATATACAATTTACAACTGTCCCATTACATTAATGCATGTCCAATTAAAAAGTACAACTACCTGGGACATACCCCGAGGGAGCACAAGCTCACACAACACTAACTACTACACAACTACTGGTGGTACAAGTCTGACACAACGCCGCTGCAAGCCAAACACTCGGCAAGCCCTGAAAAGAACCATAGGGGAGTGAGCCTCAACAAGTCACAGGCTCAGTAGGGGCTACCAAAAACAACAACGTAACCACGGACACCTCAACCCCAATGGGTCTCACTGGCAACATCAATAGCCAAACCATTTCATGCTCACAACATTTATATTTAAATAACACTTTAAACCGTAATTGATAAACAAATGCATATTCCTTATAAAGAAAGAGGAATCACAGGCTAGTCCGCTTAACAACTGAAATGCCTAGGCCGCAAGCCTCACAGGCACATTATTCCAACGACTGGTCGCCTAAGCTACAAGCCACATAGGCAAACTACTGCCTAGGCTACAAGCTTCACAGGCGCATCTCAAGTACGAGGGTAATAGGACTGCTAACAAAAGGCTGGTCCTGCATACCTCAAATCATAATATGTCGGAAACCACGTACACTAAGTACATGATCGGCTACTGCAGGCCAATCCAACACACATGAAAACCATATACGGTAGCTTACCTGAAGGAGGGTGAAGCACATTGTGTGGAAGGTTACACCACACGACCTCCAGAAAACACAATTCCACATCAACACCAGAACAGGCTGGTACACGACGTACCACCACAAAACCATTACCCACACGGGGTATAGGTACCTATTACCACAAGGCACCAGCACGAAAATCACCAGCAAACCAGTGCCGTAACACAGGGCACACCATAGCAAGCTAAACTACATTTGGTGAGTCAATATTCACCAACTATAATCAAAACTGTGCCACTACTTGGGCACACCACAAGCTACAACCGTAGTCACAACTGTGCCAACACCAGGGCACACCTCGAACGAGTCAAACCTCGACTACGAGTCACAAACTCACGAACCACGACAAGTAGCAAAGCACGAGTCGGAAAGGAACGACGCACCACACGGGAACGGACTACTGGCTGATCAGACAAATCCAATCCGGAAAACACAACACAAGAACAACCTCTCAGCCTCGCAGTCACGGTCGAAAGGTCCAACTGCCGCTCCACGAGAACAAGTCAAACAACTGTGGAGACCAACCAACACCACACCTGCAGACACACAACTACAGGTCCGTGCCTGGCACCTCGAGGTTCTCTGGCCGAAGCACCCTAAAGTGAGGCACTGGAAAACAGGACTAGCTGGGGACCAGTGTTGACTACTAGTGTCCGTACCCCCAACTACGAGTAGGGCTGTAAACGGATCCGGATAATATCCGGATCCGATTCGAATTCGTATCCGATTAACAAATATCCGACGGAGTGGATTTCGGATACGGATATTATCCGGATAATAAACGGAGCGAATACGGAACGGGTGATCCGCTCCGTTTAAGATCCGCTCCGAAATAGAATTATTTTTTACCATTATATTTTAGATCTAATGATTCATATAATAATATATATATTTATAAATATATAATATATCTAATGCTAATTTTTTGTTTAGAAAATATTTTTGACATTTATATTTAAATATATATATATATTTAATTTTTTATGATTTTTAGACCACTTAATATCTTTTATTAAATTTATATTTTCGAAGCGGATAATATCCGTATCCGCTCCGAATCCGAAAATTATCCGATTAAATTATCCGCTCCGTATTCGAATTATATTCGGAGCGGATACAGATTATCCGATTAACTATTCGGATCGGAACCGAAAAACCCATATCCGCTCCGTATCCGCTCCGTTTACAGCCCTAACTACGAGCGCGCTACAAGCGACTGCACACCCACCAACACAATAACGTACAATGT
>JACBKR010005821.1:0-16007 GCA_014218235.1 Colocasia esculenta | reverse complement strand
CACCCAAATGGGCCCAAACAACATATCTTGGCCTGCCATAAAAATGCGCTAAGTCCTCAAAAGTCATGTAGAGTGCCGTCGTCCAACCAAATGACGTCGGCTCCGCACGACGACCCGGTAACCCGCGACGGGTCAAAACGGACAAGTCCTCGAGTGTCCGCACAATAGGGCTTCATCAAATGAGAAAAATAGAACAAAACATGGGAGTAGGTATTATACAAAAGGTGTTAGGTATGTGAAAACACACAGTAGAAATTTTTTACTGTCTTAAAAGTGAAGGATGTGTCAGGGTTGAGAACATAATGTGCTTTCATATGGTGCCTATAATGGTCTGCTTTCCATGCAACAGTTTATTTAGTGATGATTTTGCATATTACAGGTTTAAATAAGGATTTCAGGAAAATGTTGAGTGAAAATGCATGTTTAAGGCATTGTCAGTGAAAAGTATTCTAACTGCATCTGATGGAACTCGAAAGGTATTTGTTTTCATCTTCACCTTGCCTTACTCTTCTATTAATCCTCTCTAGGGTTTGGTATGTTTGAAGATATTAATTCAAGCATCAGTGCATCAACAATACTTTTGGTGTGGTTGCATATATTTCTTTAATTTTACATGAACATGGTTGCTAACATTAGAAATCCTAGGGACTTGCAGATATTATTCACCTTGGGAGATGGATCAGTGATAGAAACAGTTATAATTCCTTGTAGTAGGGGGAGGACTACTGTATGTGTCTCAAGCCAAGTGGGGTGTGCTATGAATTGTCAATTCTGCTATACTGGCAGGTAAATGTGCCATTATAATTCACCTTCAACCTACAGGAGTTATTTTCGCAGGGCTGCACCTATGTTTGTTTTTTTTCCTTTTTTTTAAGGTGCGTAGCACCCATCTTTGTTCTTAGATAACATAATTTGCATCTATGTTTGTAGGATGGGTCTGAAGAGGCATCTGACAGCAGCTGAAATAGTAGAGCAAGCAGTTTTTGCCAGACGCTTGTTATCAAGTGAAGTTGGATCAATTACAAATGTTGTATTTATGGTCAGTATGTGTATAGCTTTATTTACCAATGCATTGTATCTACAATTCTACATGCGGAAATGTATGTGTTGCTAAATATGAGTTAGAAATTGGACTTCATAGTTTGTTGGCTATGATTGTAAACTTATCTGTGAGAATCCTGACATTTAAAATTATTTATTGTTGGAACTTTCTTCTTATCGTGTGACATAAACTATTGTCAATTTAATACTTTTGATAATTACTTTGAATCAATTAAGCATATGCTCTTTTCAAAATGGTTACAGAATATGAATTCATGACTCTTATTCTAGAAACTATTGATGTGAATTCAAAAAAATGAACCTGTAACACAATGGTCTTATACCCGCACATCATGAATTGCAAAGTGAATGAGAACTTTTAAGACTCGCCCAAGAATTTGAATACTTGTATACCTTATGGCTGCAATTTGGATATAAGAGTAAAGGAATAATCCTGTTACCCCACCCACATATGCACATCACACACAAGCTATTGCAGTATTCCTCACATTTAGCCTATGATGTGTATCTTATTCCATTTGTCAAAATAAAAGAGAAAATTGAAAGTGTGGATTTTAATTAGGTAGGCTTATGTACCAAGAATTGCATTGCTTGGTGCTCTGGTGCATCTCTGTATTTGCCTATTTGGCAAGCTACTCCTGGTTAACAGCTAAAAAGGATAACTCTAATTTGCTACCAAGTGAACAGCTCTATCTGTCTTCATTGACTCTATGGACGTCATCCCCTTTTTTGTGTTTTGCTTTATTCAAAAGTTACAGTGTGACATTATGAGCATCTCCTTCGCTGAATTCAACATATCATTTCTTAGTGGTTGTTTGTTGAGATTGAATTTACATCCTGAGACTTCCGTTCCTGTTCGTATTCTCTTTCATTAACAATCATGTGAGTCATGTGATTTCTTTGCACCAAGAAGTTGTGCAGTAACTTTTTATGTTGAGAAGTATTTATCTGCCAATTGTCTTGTTTGTTGTTATTTGGGTATCAGGGTATGGGTGAACCACTCCACAATGTAGATAATGTCATCAAAGCTGCAGCCATACTGATTGATGAACAAGGACTGCACTTCAGTCCGAGAAAGGTTACTGTCTCAACCAGTGGACTCATCCCCCAATTGAAGCATTTCCTCAAGGGTTCAAACTGTGCATTGGCAGTAAGCCTGAATGCTACGACAGATGAGGTTGAATGCTGTTTCATCTTAAATGAAAGACCTTATTGCTTTCATGGCATTTCAACTGTAATTGATTTTGTGGCCACTAACAATTGCAGGTTAGGAATTGGATTATGCCAATCAATAGGAAGTACAATCTCGCTCAACTTCTTGGAACCCTAAGGGAGGAACTCAGCTTGAAGCATCGATATAAAGTGCTTTTTGAATATGTGATGCTCGAAGGAGTAAATGACAGGTTAGCATATGACTTTCAGGAGAGCATTTGCATTAGCGCACTTCCTGAATTGGCATGTATGGTTGGGGTACAGTCCATCGAGGCACCCATGCTGGCACTGATCAAAGATCTGCAGAAAGCAAAACCTGGGTTCTCAGTATGTGGTTCAAGCTGCATAGTGTTTGTTGTCCCATACTGCAAATATTTGGTTTTAACCATATTGAATATCTTTGCAGGATAGTTGCTTAGCAATTTCCATCAAAGCTAGAATGATTGCTTTCCTCTGAAAACTTATCTATTACGTTAATTGTGGTTTTGCTCAAGTTGTTTTGTGTTAGTTTGTTAATCCAAATGCAATATGTCGTTTAACAGGATATCTCATATTTGTAAGCTACAATTATTTATGAAGTTTTTTTTTTTTTTTTTTTTTGCACAGCTTAGAGGATGCAAAGAGGCTGATAGAGCTTGTGAGGGGGATCCCCTGCAAGATTAATCTCATCAAATTCAATCCTCATGATGGATCCATGTTCAGGCCGACCCCTGAAGAGAAGATGATCAAGTTTCGGAACATCCTGGCAGAAGCAGGGTGTGTCGTTTTCTTGAGGTTCAGTAAAGGGGATGATCAAATGGCCGCATGTGGCCAGCTCGGGGAGCTCGGGGAGTTTCGTGCACCATTGCTTCGTGTTCCCTTACAGTTTCAAGCAGCCGTGCAGTAACAAGCTCGTCCATTCTGGGTTTCTTCAGGACGACATGTAGTCCCTAAAGATGGCTCCCTTAGATCTTCTTCATGCCAGATGCTTGGGCTTGGGTCTCATTGCAATCAAATGACCGTCTTATGTTGGTCTCCAGCAACAGCCTCACTTGCTGATCAGACCTGTACTTCGTACATGGCTGGTGGATGAGCTCCAAAATCATGTACATGCTATTTTGTTGCATTTTCTCTCTGTGGTAAATGAGGAAATATTGTAAATGAGCAGCTTGATACAAGAGAGGTGGCTTTGTGCTAAAATTTTACATGTCTAAGTTGTTTCTTGATAGTTGAAATTAGTAAAATACTTCTTGTGATTGACGTGTAACTATTTTGAAATAAAACTATAAAATTGAATATTGTTGGTTAGTTTTGTTTGATAGCTGGGTAAGGGTTGGTTACCAGGCCTGATAGTAGTACATTGATCTAAACTAGGGATAACGCCTTTATCGGAACTGATAAACAAGTTAACCCAAAAGAATAGATTATACTAACTCTCCTTACCAGAGTTGTGGCTATCCGACCAGGTAAGCCACACCACCTGTGGTCAAGCAACCCTTACTTAGCCGGTACTATTCTATTTGTACAATCTAATTAAACATCTTCAGGCACAACTCTTGAGAGCTTTGAAGCTCTATGATGGTTTGGATCTTTTAGGGTTTGTGCCTAGGGCCGCATAATATGGTGTCTGATCACGAGACAACAAATAGTTCTCCTTCTAGTACATCTCCACGTAACCTACCAAAAAAAAATAGTGTTTTCCACGTAAGGGCTCCCCCAAGTTTAGTTTTTTTTAATAACAAGAATAGACCCATCTTCTCTTAAAAGATGAATTGAGTCATTGGCAATGGGCCTCTACCTAGTGAGTGAAGTCTGTGAGAACAAAACTCAAGAAAAGCCCAATTTAGTATCCACCATGTATGTATGTATGGGAGTGGATAATTGTACCCTGTCGGTGTCCATAGGAGGGCTCTCCCTAGTTACAACATTATGCGGCTTCAACCTATCTGGAGATGAGAATTCTGTGATGAACTCCCATAAGAAATTACCATAGGACTGCTGAATTCCATCAAACCTGGATTTTCCAACCCAAATGGTCTTTCTTGTCACACTCAATCATGAATTTTAAAATAAATAAATGAATATGAAATTGAATATAATTCTGTGCCCTTTTTGTAACCGCTGTAATGCAAACTACCCATTTCTAAAAACCAAGCTGGAAGAGCACAAGCTAAAGGGTTCTTGGCTTTAATCCGTAGCTTCCTTGCTGCCTTTGCAGCTCTAGGATGAACTGGCCCGCTTGCTGCCATTAGCTTGTTCCACTGCCTTTGCAGCTCTAGGATGAACTGGCCCGCTTGCTGCCATTAGCTTGTTCCACCTCCATCCAGTTGATAACCTTGAGGATTAGTGACTGTGGACAACACCCTTTCTGTGAGTTGCTAGCTCTAGATGCTGCTTTGGACTTCTTCAGACCTCCCTCTACTCTAGAATCCGCTGTAATCCAAACTACCCATTTCTAAAAACCAAGCTGGAAGAACACAAGCTAACTAAGGACTATTAGCTTATTCCACCTCCATCCAGTTGATAACCTTGAGGATTAGTGACTGTGGACAACACCCTTTCTGTGAGTTGCTAGCTCCAGATGCTGCTTTGGACTTCTTCAGACCTCCCTCTACTCTAGAATCCGCTGTAATCCAAACTACCCATTTCTAATAACCAAGCTGGCAGAGCACAAGCTAACTAAGGGTTCTTGGCTTTAATCCGTAGCTTCCTTGCTACATGTGCAGCTCTAGGATGAACTGGCCGCTTGCTGCTATTAGCTTGTTCCACCTCTATCCAGTTGATGACCTTGAGGATTAGTGACTGTGGACACCCTTTCTCTGAGTTGCTAGCTCCAGATGCTGCTTTGGACTTCTTCAGACCTGCCTCTAGTGCTGCCTCCAGAAAATCCATGAACCAGCTTCCTGCTTCAGCTAGAACCTGCTTAGCCAACCTGATTGAGTTTTCCAAGGTAGAAACTGGTGGCTTGGTTTCATCCCCAGCTGCATCCTCTTGTCCTTTCTTCCCATCCTTTGAGTTCGTTGCTCTTGGGTGCTTGCCAAGGTTGCTCTTCAGTTCACTCTTTTCGGGGTTTGCGAAGGAGACCGATTTGGACAATGCCACTGCTCTCCTCTTGGAAGAGTTCATGTTGGTTTGTCCATGTTGGTCGTTTGAGTTTTGTGATATCTCAAGTAAGATGGAGGTGGGTTCCTCATTCTCTTTCTCAGTTGCGGCTCCACGCATGTTGCTGCTTGGATTGCCTCCATGCCAGTCACTGCTTGTTCTATCTCTTGATGAAAGCTCAAGAACTGATCAAAACAAGCTGCTGGAGCCTCGGGTTTTGCAGACGTGCTTAAATCAGAGAACATCCTGCCATCAACCAAAATAAGATATAAGCTAGGCTCAAAATGGAAGAACAAAGAGAAATGTTTTTCTAACCGGGGGAAGGATTCATACTTCAGAACGCGAACAAGGGTTTCAAATGCAGATGCGTCCCTTAGAGCTTGAAGAGCTACCTTCTGTGCTGCTTCTCTCTGTTGTACGGCTTCCTGTTTCAAAATTTTCTAGTGAATCAGGTGGTGTCACCTCGTTACAGCAGAGATCACTCTAAAAAAGAGAGAGGAATAGATCTGGAAGATCACCTTCCCAAGTGCTTTGAGCTTCCCAGGAAGAGACAACGGATGACCCTTGCCATCTTCAGAAGTGGGGCTGCTAGATTGATTGCTGTATAGATGAGGCATCATCATGGTGCTGCTGTTCTTCTCCGAATTCGCAGCAGGAGATGACGATGCTGTGTGTCTTGCATTTTCTCTCAATATGTGGGGAGAAACGACAGATTGGTTGCATGCATTGGGCGCCACTGGGCTGGACTTCTTCCCTGGTTTCACTGCTGGAGATGAGGATGCTATGAATCTTAATCTAGGTGGTGAGGATTCTGTGCTCCTCGCATCACATTTTGACTTGGGTGGTGAGGTAGTAGTAGCAGATGCAGTCTTTTTCTGCAAGGAAAACAAGAATCTTGGGTGAAAAATTCTCTAATGATGTAAAATTAGAAGAATACTAAGGTCATCTGCTGCAGTGGGTATGTGACTATTGATATTAAAGATATTATTAACTTCATCAAATATGTGAAAATTGGCAATGCGGATAGACTGGTTACTTCATTTAAGCATGGAACTTACTGTAGAAGGGTAGCACCAAAAAGAACAGAAAACCTCAACAGGAGCGGATGTGGTGGGAATGCACTTACAGCGGAGAAAGGGCTCTTGGGGATTCTCGATTCCCCTTCGCAAACGATCTTACTCCTCGGAAATTTTGAAATCAGGCAACTTTTCCTGACTGCAGATAGAGCCTCCCCTTTTGAATCCGCGGCCTTGGAAGAGAAAACGTGGCTCATGGATGATCTCAAAGCGGCATCCAAGCTCCCCATCTTCCCCGCAGGTCTCCCTCTGATCATTGGAGACATCTGAGAAGGGGGACCCTTCTCCTTCAACGGGGTCTCATCGTCAAAATTGAAAGCGACCGGCTTCACGACCGACGGCGAGGAAGCGGCGGCTCCGCCACCACCGGCTACATTCTGCTCCCAGGAACCTCTCCTTTGAGCTGAGGCCACCTTCTCACCCGTGGCGCCCGGATTGGACTCATCACCGTCCTTCTCATCCGGACGATGGGCTCCGGCGTGCCCACCAACGGGTGCCTCCCCGGCAGTGGCTTCGCGCCCTTGATGACCGGGACGGGAGACCCTGGCTCCAACCGGTCGACGTAGATGAACTGCCCCAGTTGCATCTTGTTGCTGAGGACCAGATCGTCCTGCTCGAAAGGGAGGCTGACGTAGATGGAGTGGGAAGAATCGGACACCTTGATGTAGAAGCCGTGCTTTGGCCACAGGTTCTTCTCGTCGAGGTCGGCCGGGACGATGTCCGTCACCTGCAGGAGAGCACTCCGGTGCTCTCCGACCGGCTTGGCGGCACCCGTGTTCATGCCGTCGAGCAGCTTCAGCAGAATTCCTGGGGCAAGGGACGCCATGGTCTCTCTGGAAAGCTTGTAAAGATGGGAACTTGAACTGATCAGCAGAGGAGTCACCGCAGAATCTGTCGGGATTTCACGCCAGGAAGGGTAAAGAGATCAATCCAGCTCCGATTTCTATCTGAAAGAGATAGTGACGAGCTCGGTGGAAAACTCCCAAAACCCTAAATAGAAAAAGGAAAGTGGAAAACTAATCAAGAAGAAAATTTCTCGAAAGGATAGGTTCCGTGTTTGACCGGAGATAGTCAGCTTTGACCTACTCAAAGAAACACGAACCCATCAATATCGCTCACATGGTTGGCAAAAACCTAACTTGGAATCCTGTGGGTGCTGTTCTTGAACCATCAAATTAGAGTCCTCTCACCAGCCACAAAGCAGAAAATTAGGTAAAAATCCTTAAATCCTCGTTCTTGGTTTCTTTACAAATGGGGAAAAACAGAGAAGACTACTCACTTCCCCCCCTCCTTCCACGATCGAACTATCCAAGAACAAACTACTGGAATCAACAAGAAAATTTACCTCGAGGTCTTCTGATTTCTCCTTTTACTTAACCCCGCAAAAATCGCTTCCGTCTCCTGGAACGCGATTCCCGGCGAGATGATGATTAGACGAGACGTGCAGCTGTGGAGATTTTTCTCGCTGGCAACGGGAAACCCATCTCGGACGAATCGTTCGGGATCGAGAGGTGCCCTCGAACTCGGCAAAGCTTCCTCTCTCGCCCTTTGTTGTGTCTTCCCTGTTGGAATCCACAAAAGGAAGCACTCCGTGGAGGTCGCTAGGCGCAACGGTCGAAAGAGGGGTCGATGGGGCCTTCATCTTTTTGAATTAGTGGAACGTTGGAGCGGCCAACGGTCACGTCCACTCGTGGCAGCTGTGGCCGGATTTTATGACCTTGCAATCTACACGAAATAACCGAAACGCCATTATGACAGCGACTCCTCTTATTTACATGGACGTTTCATCATTTTGGAAGTTTTAGGGTAAATCTGATATTTTTGTAAGAGAAATATTCAATGCGCACCACATTTAATAAAATTGTGTCACTTTATTTTAAAATATTTAATATACCACTTATTCTTATTTTTTAAAACCTCCAAAGATGAGATGGGACAACCCTATTGAGTGTGCTCACTTATGTACACCCTTATATTTCTCTTTCTATAGTGAGAGGACTGGACAAGAAGGGGAGGGCCCACTTGTTAGAAAAACAAGTTGGGTTGGACCTACTTATTGGAAACAGAGTCACACATTTATTAGAGAAAAGAGAAAGATTTATTGCACATGTATTGCACTTTAAGTGCAATATGACTAGGCAATAATCTATGTGGCACCCCTCACATGATGAGTGATAAAATGACAATTCAATTGTTGGATGTCACATGGACTTGTTGCCTAGTCATATTACATTTAAAGTGCAATAAGTCTTTCTCTAGAGGAAATCACATCTCAAAATCTGTCATATGATTACTTGATTTATTTAATTTTTAGAATTGATGATACTAGATTGGTTTCACAAATATTACTTTATTCAAAATTAGATTCATTGTGCTGATAATGATGGTGGGAAGTGTGGTGGCCATTTCTAGCCACCTAGGCCTACAAGACCCATTATGGCTGACTACAGCCCATCACGTGCCTGCGGATAGGCGTGGTCCGCACGCGAAGCGCCACGCGTCCTCGGAAGTAGTTCGAGGATCCCGAACACGCTCCCTGCGTCCGAACATTTCCAAGATCCAGAGGTAGTCTTCGAACACCTTACATTCTGTTCGGCCTAGGCCCCGGCCTACCGAACAGGTTTCGCTCGAAGTGTGCCTTGATCCCGCTGGCATATATCGCACCCGGACACCAGGCACCGAGCAACAAGCATTAGTTATCGAACAACAGGTCTAGCCCCTCCGAACAGGTTACCTGCTCGGTACCTTCTGCTCAAGAGAATCCAAGCAGCTTTTCACCTCCCTGTGACGGTTACAACGGCTGCATCGTGCGCGCCCCACGTTCCAGGGGGCATTAACCGCAGGACCCCTCATAGGCGCCTCAGCGGATAACTCCCCGTCAAGGGCGCTAACCGGCGCGCCCTTTCCGGCGTTGTCTAGGGACGTTCCGTCCCTCCTCCTCAGTGCTCTCTCCTATAAAAGGCTCAGGTAAGCCTCCATGAAGAGGTACGTGATCTTACTCACACTGCCCTCGCGCAACACACACGAGAACCCCCATTCCTTCAAGCTTCGTTAGTCCCGCACTGACTTGAGCATCGGAGGGTTCTCCCCGGTTCTTCAACCGGGCCCCCGTGATCTGGTTCTAGTTTTGCAGGCATCTGTCCGCACCGGCGATCGTCTTCCCTCTTCCAAGTGGAGGCCTGCTTGACTCCGGCCCAAGCAAGAAAATGCCCTCACACTTTTGGCGTCGTCTGTAGGAACGACAACAGCCATGGCTCGCGGACGATCTTCATACCAGAACGTCGGGATCCGAATGACGAGGTCCCGTCAGTCCCGGGCGGACTCTCGCCAGCAGGTTCCCCCTGTCGATGTCGCCGTCGCCCCACGTCCCTATCGTCGTCGTGCCTGCAACCGCCCTGGAGGTAGCAGAACTCCAGGGGCAAATGCAGCACTTGATGGGGATCTGTCTGGGGATCCAGGCCCAGATAACCAGGAAGCCAGCCCCGACAGCCTCCTTGCCGCAGGAGCGCCAGGTGGAGTCGTCTCACCGGCGCTCTCGCGCCCCTCCTCCGCCGCTGGAGCAGCAGGAGGACTCGCCGCGATGATCGCGTCGGGCCCCACCTGAGAGACTCACTCCGGAGCGTCGCGGCTGCTCACCGCGTCACTCCACGGCGGCTCCACCCCCCACACGTTCCGTCGTGAGCGCCAACTCCCACAGGTATGGACGTGAGGCTTCTCCGCCCTCTGACCTGGAGCTAGCCAAGCGTCTGTGCCGCGTCGTCGATTTGGAACGCCATGTAGATGCGATGGTCCAGTGGGTAGAGGGTAAGGCTCCAATGGACGAGGACCTGGCCTTCCTGTCACGCCCCATATTTAGCAGCGAACAATACCGGGGACGTGAACGATACAAATAAACGTATCACAGTTGAATAACGCAGAGTCACAATTTCATATAACCACACATTTCAGACCATAATATGGTCACCAAAAGTATACTTTATTCCATTCCATTCATCTAGTTACAACCTTACATAGAAAGAATCAACTGAAAAGAGTTCCTTATTTAATAAAACTTCTAGAAAAGTTCACTATCACATAGACTACTCAATTGTCTATTTCTAAACTGTCATCTACTCATAAGGCGGGTGCTCATCACTCTTGCCCTGCCCCATCGGACTCCACTGGTTCCTCATCACTACCTGAAAAAGGGCAGGTTGATAGGGGTGAGCGAACTAGCTCAGTAGGATTTACAT
Organism: Colocasia esculenta; assembly: GCA_014218235.1. Taxonomy (NCBI): domain Eukaryota; kingdom Viridiplantae; phylum Streptophyta; class Magnoliopsida; order Alismatales; family Araceae; genus Colocasia; species Colocasia esculenta. The sequence continues at coordinate 5,344 of JACBKR010005821.1, read as the reverse complement.
CTCAATATTGTGCGGGCACTAATATACATGATTACATTTTAAATAGGCAGATATGCATATGAATATGATGACAATGCATGCTTTTCTAACATTTGAACAGAGGAAAAAACGGATGACATATCAAATCAAATATCGAATTGCATATACAATGGACAGATATTTCAAGAGTAGAATTGTATCAAATGAGATTGGTCATATTCAAACATATATCATGTATTCACATGAACAGACGTATCATATCAAATCTTATCATATCAGATCAAATCAAACTTATCATATCAAACGAAGGCACATTCCCACAAATCTTGCTTATTTGTTTGTGCTATGCCAAGCACCAGAAGTCCATACTCTTGCGGTTAATAAGTACGTTGGGGCGCTCCTCCCCAGGACCGACCAGGCCCCTTTTTTTTTGCACAGGCATTCGTCCCACGTTGTGCTGAACAAATAGATTCATGTTATGGCCACAGAGTTTCAATGACAAGTTCATAGTAAAAGAACCATGATCATTCATAGAGTCAAGGTATGACAAATAGCTCAAGAGAACAAGGCAGATAACGACATATCTTATTTTCATAAATCATTAATGTCTTGACATGAGGATGTTTCTGAAGATAGATCATATGCAGAACATGTGCTCTTAATTTCCCCAAGGAGGGTGTGCCTATTCGTGCAAAGTGTAAGTGATGAGTCACGGATCTTTCCTAGCATGTATGCATATGACAAATAATTAATTGAACACAGAAGCATGTAACTATTGAAACTCATATGCAAATTCATGACATTAACACCACTAACAAGTCCATACTAACATGTATTCATCCCCACATTCATATCATATTCTTATCTTATCAATTGACAATAAGCAAGATCACAAATAATCCAATGAACATAAGGACAATCACAATTACACATTAGAATCATATTCGTAACATTACATTTTTTCTTCATGGGTTGATTGCTTTTAGGTCCATGCATACTATATAACCTCATGCACATGCTAGTAGACATTATGAAATGATCAGACCCAAAATATGCAATTTTTTTGTAAGGGTAGTGTCGACACACCCCTCACTGGTGTCGACACAATGCCTCAAACACAAGGTAAATAATGCAGATCTGGTCAAGTAGTGTCGACACTAGATCAAGTAGTGTCGACATAATGCTTCAAATACAAGCAAAATGATCAAGTAGTGTCGACACTAGATCAAGTAGTGTCGACACTAGAGACAGCTTCCAGAAAACCTTCTGGCCAATATGGGACAGTGTGTCGACACTAGATCAGGTAGTGTCGACTACTAGACCTTCCCAGAACACCTTCTGGGCTGTTTTGGGACAGTGTGTCGACACTAGATCAAGTAGTGTCGACACTAGTGGCCCTCACAGACAAAACATATAAATCAAGTGTAACTAGAAAACACGTCTCATGCAGTGATTCACTTTCCCTTTTTATACTCTCTAAAGAATGACATTTAGAAAAAAGGTTCAACATGAAAATGACGAGGACATCTAGTAGAAGAACTTTGATGTGGGGTTTTGATCAAATTCGGTCTCAAATCCCGATAAAACATGTGAAAAACATAAAGCTAAGTGCAGCCCGAAATCACAGTATCATGCGAGACTCTCTTACCATACTTATAACTCTTTAACGAAAGACTTTTGGAAAAACCGTCCAACATAAAAGATGATCATGACTCAGTAGAAGAACTTTCATGAAGGAAGTTTAGTCTAATTCGGTCTTGAATCATGTGCATAATAAGAAGACGGAAAACAAAACCCTAACTGGGCACGACTTAGGGAAAACGACCAATACTCCATGCTACTCCATGAAAATTGGGCAAATCAAGTGCAAATGAACATAGACTCGATGCTCTACATGATGGTATAGGGTTTTCTTTAATCTTGCCCGAGAACACCTACTTTTATGAAGATCTAACCAGTCGAGTTCTGGATGCAGCCAGGATGAAGGGGATTAAGCTTCGGTTCCCAGCCTTTCTCCTTCTCCTCAGAAGCTCTAGCCTGCCTCCAAACGACCCCAACTCGTTGTTAAACTGTCCCCAAGAGTTTAAGGATGAGGTTCTTATAGATTTAGGTTATATTACAAGTCCTAACGAGACTAGGAAAGGGCTGCGAATTCTGTTTCCTATTTCCAAGAAATCTGGGATTCTCTCATCCAAAGGAGGTAGCAAAGGTTTAGGAAACCACCTCTTAGAGTTGGTTCGGTTTTGGCTTACCTTACATGACTAATCACCCATATTTTAACCTAACTTTCCCTCTCTAATTATGCATAATTACATACATGAATTTCTGGGTATTTTCTTGTCCTAGATTTTTATCCTTGGGCCAAAAGTACTCCATTGCCCAATCTTGTTATGGGTCATTAACACATGGTGTTGGAAGTCTCTCCAATATGTTTATTTAATTTATTATTGGTTATTATTCCGTGTTACAATTTTCCTCGATGTGTTTTCTCTTGTACGATAATGGTACGTAAGTTTTATCGTTCCAATAATCACGAATTTTCTTTATTCTCTTTTAATTCTAAACACTAAATTTCCGGGTGTTTACATCCTCCCCCACTTAAGAAAATTTGGTCCCCAAATTTACACATAATGGTGTAGTTCGTACCTGAGAATAGTTCTGGTGGTTTTTCTTCATTCTGTCCTCTGTTTCCCAATAGTATTAGTAACTCCGTCTCGACTCCATTGGACCTTCACCATAGGTATGGTACGATTCCTGAGTCGTTGAATCTTCCGATCCAACAGTTTGATCGGCTTCTCTTCATAAGTCAGGTCCTCCCGAATCTCCAAGTCCTCATGGTGATTACATGGTCGGCATTGAATAAGTACTTCCGCAGCATGGGATATGTGGACACATTATGCACGTTCGTCAGCTGGGGAGGTAGTGCAAGTCTATACGCCACTGACCAATTCTTTCCAGAATTTCAATGGCCCTATGAATCTGGGACTCAACTTCCCTTTAATCCCAAATCTTTGTATTCCCCTGAAGGTGAGACATTCAAGAAACATGTTCGCCAACCTGAAATTCTAGTTCTCATCCTTCTCTTGTCTGCATAACTCTTCTGCCTGATTGTGCTATCTTCAGACGTTCCCTGACAATCTTGAACCTTTCTGACAGTCGCCTCAATTAAGTCGGGTCCAACCATTGTTCTCCCCAACCTCTTCCCAACAAAGGGTGATCTGCAACTCCTGCCATATAAGGCTTCAATGGAGCCATCTTGATACTTGCATGATAGCTGTTGTTATATGCAAACTCCATCAGGTACAACTGATCATCCCATCGACCTCTAAAATCTAGCATCAGAGCACGAAGCATGTCTTCCACAATTTGATTGGTCCTTTCGGTTTTGTCCATCAGTCTGAGGATGGAAGGCAGTACTAAAGTTTAGTTTAGTACCCATTGCTGCTTGTAAACCCTTCCAGAAATGTGAAGTAAATCTAGGGTCCCGATCCGATATTATGTTAGATGGAACCCCATGCATCTGACTATACTTAACCTTACATAGTGCAGCCAAACATCCACTGACCATGTACTCTTGATCGCAAGAAGTGAGCCGACTTAGTCAATCGATCAACTATTACCCAATTTGCATCCATACCACCTCTAGTCTTGGGCAATCCCATGATAAAGTCCATACCGATGCTATCCCACTTCCATTCCGGGATTTCTAGTGTAGCAGTCCACCAGCTGTACGGAAATGCTCGGCCTTGACTTTCATGCATGTTAAACAGTATGACACATGATCGGCCACATCCCTCTTCATGTTTGGCCACCAGTACGCCATTTTAAGTCTTGGTACATCTTTGTTGATCTTGGATGAATCGTGTACTTGACTGGTGAGCTTCATTTAGTAACCTCTTCTTGATTTCTCCATGATCAGGGACACATGTTCTACCTCGGAATATAATCTTCCCTCAGCTGATAGAGTAAAGTCAGGTCTTGCTCTAGCTTCTCCCTGATCTCAACTAAGAATGGATCCTCTCCCTGTTTCTCCTTGATTTCGGTCAGTAGATCGATTGTATCTGGAGATTGCGATCATTACTTGTTTTTTTTCCTTCTCCCATGTCTTGTTCAAACTTGCAAATTGCTCCAGTAACTTCCATTCGCCCAGCATCATACTAGCTAGCATAGCTCCTGGTTGTCTACTTAAGCGTCTGCCACTACATTGGCTTTCCCAGGGTGATATTGAATGGAAAAGTCAAAGTCCTTAAGGTACTCTAACCACCTTCTTTGTCTCATGTTAAGCTCCTTCTGTGAGAACAAGTATTTCAACTCTTGTGGTCAGAAAAGACTTTAAATTGCTCACCATAGATAATGCCTCCAAATCTTCAAGGCGAATACTACAGCTGCTAACTCCAGGTCATGAACCGGGTAGTTCACTTCTGGATCTTCAACTGTCTTGAGGCATAAGCTATTACTTTCCCTTGTTGCATTAAGACGCATCCCAGACCTGTTCCGAAGCATCTGAATAAATTTCAAATCCTCCCTCTTCATGGTAAGGTGAGGACAGGAGCAGTAGTCAGACACTTCTTCAAGTTGTTAAAGCTTTCTTCACATTCATCAGTCCACACAAACAATTTTCCTTCCGGGTCAGCTTGGTCAATGGCACTGCAATCTTTGAGAAATCTTTTATAAACCTTCGATAATACCTGCTAATCCTAGGAAAGCTCCTGATCTCTGTGACGCTTGTCGGTCTTTCCCATTTCAGCACAGCCTCAACCTTTGATGGATCAACAACGATACCATCCTTGGTTACCACATGCCCTAAAAGGATACCTCCTCAAGCGAATTCACATTTACTTAGCTTGGCATAAATTTATTCTCCCTTAAAATCTGTAATGAAATCCTCAAATGCTCCTCATGCTCTTCCTTTGTCTTGAATAGATCAATATATCATCGATGAATTACCACACATTTATCAAGATATGGGCGATAAATGCTATTCATCACTGCATGAAAACTGCAGGGGCATTTGTTAGTCCGAAAGGGATAACAATAATTCATAATGCCCATACCTGCTTCGGAAGGCTGTCTTGTGAATGTCTTCTCCTTTGATCCTCAATTGATGATAACCAGATTGAGATCTATTTTAGAGAAGTATCTAGCTCAGATAATTGATCAAACACTCATCAATCCTTGGCATAGGGTATTTGTTCTTGATAGTTAACTGATTTAGTTGTCTGAAATCTATACATAGTCCTCACGACCCATCTTTCTTCTTGACGAAGAGGACAGGTGCACCCCATGGCGATGTACTTGGTCGGATGAAAGCTTTCTCTACCAGTTCCATCAGTTCTCTTTTAATTCCTTCAGTTCTGCGGGGACA
>JACBKR010005819.1:0-16047 GCA_014218235.1 Colocasia esculenta | reverse complement strand
TCGGTCCGTCGTCAGGGAATCCACGGGGTACAAGACTTACGGGTCCAGGAGATGTTTGCTAGTCCAAATGGATGGAATGCCCAATGGAGAGCTTGCCTTTCACGAAAGGGTCTGTGGAGCCCAGGATATGAGGGAAGGGAGGTCCCCCAACAGATGCAAGATGCCATGTATGCAGCAGTTTAGCACAGAATGCCCAAGGGGCACATTTCTGTCAGTAGTTTGAATCGCGTCAGGTACCGATGCCACGACTCAAACTGAATCGCGTCCAGTCCCGGATGAGGATCTGAAAGCCCCAGAAGGCTGCCAGGGCCGCGCCTGTCCCTGTGGCTGGACTGTTAGACAGAAATGCGTCGAACTTAGCCACCACAACACAAATCAGAAACGCTCCGGATAACCGGCCGCGACACAAAGAAGAACGCGACCGACTTACGCGTCGCGTTCTCAGTCACTGAATCGCATCCACTATATCACGCGATTCCAAAGTCAACCCGAGAACACAAAAAAAGTAGGAAACAACAGGATTAGATGTACAGAAAGAAGAAATTAAACACACAGCATGCTTGCAGGGTATAAAGCAAATATAAAGACGAGTGCCACGAGGGGCACGAAATAGGGGGGTATCAAAGGAAAGCGCAAGATGTGGGTTCCTCTTCTTCTATGAGCACGGCCGGTCATGGTAGGTGTTTTCCTTTGTTGATTACCCTGAAAAAGAGAAAATAAGAAGAAGGAGGGGATTAGCCAAATAGGGCGTGTAGTACCGAATCCCAAAAGAAATAAATGAATGAAAGGAGAATGACTCACCGTGTGGCGGCTTGTAAACCCCTAAAGAATTGGGTGTGTGTGTTATGCATGCATGTGTGTAAAAAGGAGTAAAGGGAGCACGTGGGGCTCAGAGGGAGTTGGTATAAATGAAAGGAAAAGGGGAGGGGGTACTTTCCTGATAGTTGAATGACACGGCGCGCTGCCGACTGGATGGACGGAGGAAAGGCAAGGAAGAAGCTTCCTCCTGCCTCTCTCCGATTCGCGTGAAGAAGATGACGGGGATGCCGGCTCCGAGCTCTATGGGAGGGAAAAGTGGATTGAAGTAGATGGTCCCCTTGGCCAGAGGTCGAGGCGAGAATCCGGCAGGGCTTCGTCGCAGTGAATGGACCCCTCCTACAAATGACCCTCGGGGTCTATTTATAGGTAGAAAATCTCTGAATCGCGTGGGGCATGGCGGATGCGTTAAGGTTGGAATCGCGTCCGGGTAGGCCGCCGCGACTTAAAAGTCAAACTGACGGGATAGGCGTAGCCTACAGCCATGCTCTTAATCGCGTCGAGCAGGGGCGCCGCGACTTAAAAGTCAAACTGATGTGACATGCATAGCCTGCAGCCATGCTTGGAGTTGTGTCGGGCAGGGGCACCGCGTTTCACAATTAGATCGTGCCTTCTGACAGGATCGTCCTTTGATTTGACAGGTGGTTGAAATGTGGCATCCTTCCTGGACACGATTCGGAATTGCCATGATTGGCGACGTGGGAGCTCTTAAATGCCCACGCTACAGGTACGCATAGGCTTTTTGGACTTTTAATCGTGTCGCACATGGCGGACGCGCAATGCATCACTTTGAATTGCGTCGGTACGACACGACACGATAAGGAATTTCCAAATTTCCGTATTAATGCAAATATGGAATTTGAGATGCGTCGTATCGAGTCGACGTGATAAGCTCAATCGATATAATAGCATCGGGAGGACTTGTTGCGTTAAAGGGATCAGTGCAGCCTCAGAATCGATGCATAGTTCATCCACAAAGAATCGATGCGTTTCCTCGACCCGACGTGACAAGGGCCAGTCGTCCTAGTCGCGCCCAACATGCCCGGCGCGACTTGATGGAATCACGTTGACCATGCCGGACGCATTTCAGATATGACTACTTACCCATCGCGACTTTAAAGAATGTTCCACTAGAGCCGTCGTGACTCGAATTTCTACCCACGACCTCTGACGAGCCTTGAAATGGAGGGGAACACGGGAAGAATGGGGTGATCCGAGAATGATTGGAAATTACTCTTGCAAGGGAAAAAGAGGGCTATTTGTGCATCATGGCGCAATATGAAATGTGCCCGCGTGGAGTAAAATCGTGTTTCTACAGTTGGCAGTCAGGTGGAATTCACTACCCTACCCTAGCCATGTTATGCACAGGTCCAGAGGTCCGGCGTGATTCAAGATAAGAGGAGAACTTCTAAAGCCGTTAGGATCCTATTGATCCCTAAGGGTGTTATGGGTGTTAGGGTACGACCAGCTCAGTCTCCATAAGGGAATCCATAGAGTATGGAGTCTTACGGTGGTCTTAACAAAAGGTCCCTCGTCTACCAGAACGGAATGTCAATAGAGAGGTTCCAACCTGTCAAGAGAGTAGTGTGTAGAGAACACGAGTGCTCGACGTTCCAGAAGAATTCTAGAACAGTGGAGCGGTGATAACGGTATCCCAAATCCACGTAAGAAAACAGACACAATGTCATTATTATCATGGGTGAATAATGTGCAATTATTGAAGTAATTTACCAGATATAATATTCATGTTTTTCTTCATGGTCTCATGGCAAACATAATTGTTTGGTGTGCGTGCATGTGCATGAGATCATGTAATAGTCGTGCACAATAGCTTTTAAATTTAAGAAACATGTAAATATCAAAGTTTTTAACATCATTGATTATTGTTCGTCACACAGTAATACAGGGGTAAACATGCTTAACAACCTAAATAATCATTTAAATACCCAATATTAGCTGCTGGAAGATACAGGTAAATCGCGACGGTTAAGATGGTCACGTTTACAGACGGGTCGAAACGTGACGACGGGGACCATCGCGTTCATGCTAACCCTAACTATTCAAAAGGCACGATTCCCCATAGGCGGGAACAAGTGTGAAACGCGACGACCTTAGTGCTTACGTTTCAGAGATCTTCTGACAGTCAGCGGCATACATTTGATGCATGGTACAGGTCAAAACCCTAACCAAAATGCGATGACATGGGCGGTCGCCTTCCAGGTAAATGCGATGGTCATGATCGACGTGATATCAGTCACTGAAATGCAACGTATGGTTACGTCGCGATTCATACATGCAGCCAAGAACGTAGAAACATGCAGCGATCTTCATGCACGCTTATAACTCACAAACTAGGGCACTAGGGACAAAGTGATGAACATGGAACTTGTAGGGGACATCAAGTAGAAGATATCTATGCCTTTGGGATGAGTAATTGGTCTCGTTAGGTGTGCAAACTAGCATGAACAAGAAACGATGCAGACTTGCGCGATGATGGGAAAACGCTTATAAACTCGATGGATAGATGATGAAAATTAGACAAATCACTTGCATATAAACCAAACAGAGTACTACAAGATGGTATGAGTTTAAATCGTCTTTGACCTGAGAATACCTACCTTTGTGAAGATCTAACACAGGTTGGTTGCACAGTCACAACAGAGCATGGTTTAGGAAGAGCTTGGTTCTCCAGCCGTTCTCCTCTACTCCTGATGCCCTAACATAGCCTCCCACGACCCCAATAGAAAGGTGAACCTTCCCTTTTAGTCTTAGGTGAATACTTATTTCCAGGGTTTATCCAAGTCCATTACAACTAGAATGGTGGCTATGGTTCCAGCTAGAACTTTCCATTTTTTGGAGATTTCTCCTCCCAATTGGAGTAGAATCACCATTAGAAGGTGGCTTGCTATGGTGGGTCCACGAATTGGATTACGCTACATGGCCTATTGCATTAGTTTTTAACCCCAATTTACCCTTTCTAAATTTATATACATTTTTATTACGAATTTAGATGTTTTTCTTCTTGCTTCATAGCCTAAACTCCTAATTTGGCCCAATAGCCTTTGAGTGGCTAGTCAAATCAAGTCCATTACCTTTCGATGTTTATTGGGGTTTTATTTAATTCATTTCTTTCTTTTTTATATTTTTATTTATTTAAAAATTTAGCCCCTAGCTAGAGTATGAAGCCAGATGTGCCGAGCTATCAAAGTATGCACCTCATATTGTAGCTGACAAGAGGAGGAAGGTGAAGAAGTTTGTGATGGGGCTCAGACTATCACTGCGTACCAGACTGGTGGAATTTGATCATCGTACCATGGAGGAAAACATTTAGTGTGGCTTGCAGGAAAGAAGCGAGATGGAGCAATATTTTGAAGAAACAAAAGCTAATTCCAAGAGGCCGGCATCGCCATTCTGAGGCAGGACAAGCAGAGAAAGGTATATTACCTCTGCAAAGTACCAGATTATGGGAAAGAGGGCAACCCCAGCAAGGAAGGTTTCAGCAGGAAGACAAGCCTTTTGTGTACTCATTGCGGCAAAAGGCATGGAGGTCAGGTATGTTGTTGAGTGCAGGGAGGTGTCTACATTGTGGAGACAAGGACCACAAGATCAGGATTGCCAAAGATGGCGCAGCAGACAGCAGCAGCAGCGGCGCCAGTGGCAGCAAACTAGTAGGAAGACCTCGGGCTCAAGCCCAAGTGTATGCATTGCTAAGGAAGGTGCAGAGTTAGGCAGAGCATGTGACTGAAGGTCAATTCCAATTATGAGTATTCATGCTAGAGTTCTTTTTGACACTGGTGCTACACACACATTTGTGTCTGAGAGGTTTGCTAAGGTGTTGTTTAAGGAGTCTAACGCAGAAGCTATAGATTTGGAGATCCCATTGTCTGTGCATACACCAGCAGGTGCTATGATCACTAAGAAGTGCTTTCCCTCCCTATATGTATGCATAGAAGAGTAGGATTTGGCAGGATGCTTCTATCTATTAAAGATGAAGGACTATGATGCCATTCTGGGTCTAGATTGGCTGGAGGAGTATTATGCTTTGCTAGATTATCGAAAGAAAAAAAATTATTTTCCGCATCTCTAGTGAGGATGAGTTTTCACATCCCGTACCCAAGAACATGGCTGGGAAGTTTGTGGTGTCAGCATTGAAGGATGTTGAACAAAGGTTGCAGTGCTTATTTGGCTAGTGTGGTTGTGTCTAAGGACACTAATACACCACACATTGAGGAGATTGAGGTTGTTCGTGATTATGTGGATGTCTTTCTCGAGGATCTTTCTGGTTTTCCACTGGAAAGAGATATTGAGTTCACTATTGAGTTGATGCTAGGTACAACTCTTATTTCCTAGGCACCTTATCGTAGGACACCAGCAGAATTGGCAGAGCTCAGGAGGCAAGTACAGGATTTGTTGGACAAGGGTTCATTCATCCAAGTTCTTCACCATGGAGAGCTCCAGTCCTTTTGTTAAGAAGAAGGATGTTTGATGAGGCTTGCGTTGACTCTCGGAAGCTTAATCAAGTAACGTCAAGAACAGGTATCCTTTACCCCGTATTGATGACCTATTTGATCAATTGCACGGAGCTTCAATATTTTCTAAGATAGATCTTCATTTGGGTTACCCACCAACTCTGAATAAAGGCCATGACACGTCTAAGACGGCTTTTCGAAATGCGATATGGTCATTATGAGTTCTGGTTCTTTACTTTTTGATTTGATAATGCCCCAGCAACATTATGGTCTTGATGAATCAGGTCTTCACCCCATATCTGGATAGTTTTGTAGTGGTTTTCATAGATGATGTTTTGATATATTCTCCGGATGAGCATCTCACAAGGAGCATTTGAATACTGTGCTGGAAGTTTTGAGAGAGAACAAGTGTGTTTGCCAAATTCACAAGTGTTATTTTTGGATGAAGGAAGTCATTTCCTTGGGCATGTGATTTCAGGAGATGGTATAGCTGTGAATCCATATAGGGTAAAGCAGTGTTAGAATGGGAGACTCCGAGATCACCATCTGAGATACGGAGTTTCTTAGGTTTAGCTGACTACTACCGCCGTTTCATAGAGAGTTTTGCATCCATTGCAGCACATTGACCAAGCTACGAGGAAAGGACTTAAGTTTGTATGGTCAGAAGAATGTGAGCAGAGCTTTAGAGAGTTGAGAAGTAGATTGACTTCTGCGCCTATGTTAATTCTACCTAGTGGGTAGATGGCTTCACGATCTATATTGATGCTTCTCACGTTGGTCTCGGCTGTGTGCTTATGCAGGATGGGAAAGTGGTTGCATAATGCTTCTCGTCAATAAAGGAGCATGAGCGTAACTACCCAACCTATGATTTGAGAGTTGGCAGCAGTAGTGCATGCTTTTGAAGATTTGGCACATTATTGTATGGTGTCAAGTTGAGGTATTCACTGATCACCAAAGTCTTAAGTACTTGTTCTCGTAGAAGGAGCTAAATCTGAGGCAGAGGAGATGGATTGAGTTCTTAAGGACTATGATTTTGAGTTGCATATCACCCAGGCACGGCTAATGTGGTAGTCAACACACTTAGTAGAAGAGGATAGCAATGCAGAAGGATTGGAAGATGAAGAGGATGCGGCTTGTTTTTATGGAGGTTGAGTCACAATTGTACCAAGCTTTTGTGGCTCAGTTGACTGTTAGGTCTTCTCTAGTAGATAGTAAGGTGGAAAAGTCAAAAAGATGACCCTAGACTACAATAAATGATAGGGAAGGGAGGCATTGCTCATGATGAGGAAGGTATTATCTGGTTTCAACATAGAGTATGTGTGCCAAATATTGCTGATGTTAGGAAGCAAATTTTAGAAGAGGCTGACAGGTCCAAGTTCAATATATCCAGGTAGTGGCAAAATGTATCAAGATCTAAAAAGGACTTTTTGGTGGCAAGGCTGAAAAGAGATGTGGCTCATTTTGGGGCTAGATGTTCGACATGCTAGCAGGTGAAGGCTGAACGGCAGAGGCATTAGTTTGATGTAGAGGATTGACTGTAACGACCCGACCTCCCGGACCCCAGCAGGGACCCTGAAGTTCACGTCACCACCACGGATCCGAAGACCCGGAAGGGTTAGAAGAACAGTCTAGTGAGATATGTACTGAATTTAAATAATTATAACAAGATATACAATATACAAAAGTCTATACAACATGTCCCAAGTAAAAGGACAGGTACAAGAAGAAAGGTGCAGTCCTTAAGGGGCATACCCCGAGAACTTGAAAAGTACAACTCTCAACTCACTCAGGTACAAGAGCTCACAACACTCTCTCTCACTGCTGCTGACAACACACGATCCTGCAGCCGCCTCCGCAACCCATCCGACACCGAGCTCCCTCGACGACGAGCCCTAGTTGAAGGAAGTAGGGGGGTAAGCCTCGCGAACAAGGACCAGTAAGGATTACCAGTCCCTCACACGGCAGAGCAGCAGGAAATCCGGAAATAGGAAACTACACTAGAAAGTTGTAAAATGAGGAACACATACAGTAGGGTACTACAAAGCACGGAACAGAACCAATGCACACCACGAACACCAACCAAGGTCGTGACCACACACGACTCCCGCAGAAACAAACAAAGTCGGGCACAAAGGGAAGCAACCCTCGGCACACCTGCCGAGACCACGCAACAACCAGGTGAGAACGACATCTCACCACAAGCACGGCTACCTCAGACCTGCACAAGGTCAACGGCCTACAAGCAGAACCACCTCGGACCCTGGACATACCACAAGGTCGGGAAACCACACACACTGGTGCCACCACAGACTGGCACCAAAGAACGGCACTATGAAACTGAGAGAACATCGAGCGTAAACCACCAGAAGTACAAGCCAACAAGGCTAAACCAACAATGCCCACGGAAGCTAGACACGACCATGCTACAACCACCGTGCAGACTAGGGCAACGAGGCATACTTGGAAACGTCGTGAGGAAACACCGTCACAACACAACAACAACCAAGCCACCGCCACTGGCAGCCCGAGAGGACACACCAGCCACTCCCTCTGCTCGCCAGCCTGGCTCCTGCCTCTGCCTCCCCGAAAGAGCAAGATAGAGCCTCCACAGAAGCACCACAACACAACAACAACCGCAGCCTGGCCAAGCTGTGGCCCCACTCCTAGCACCACCGCGTGGCTCCGGAACAACGCAGAGGGAGGCAGTGAGACAAAGGACTGTCTGGGCCACGCTGGGAAGAGAATCGCCTAAACGACCTCGGCGTCTCGCCCCAGACAAGAGAGCTCTACAAACGACTCAGCGCCACTATCCAAAGCTCATTTTTCCCTCAGCTCTAGAGTCTGCCAAGTCTGCTGCCAACTCGAGCACGCTCGTAGCCCAGAGCACTCCCTCAACAGGCTCCCAAGGATGGGGGTCCCAGGAAACGGAGACAACCTCTGAATGGGACAAGCCCTCAAGTGCCAAGCACCGGGAGAATAGGCGGGGCACAAGAACAACAAAAACCACACCGAACCGCTAGCTTGTAACCCACAACATGCCCAGCAAGCATAAGGCACACCGGACCCTCAAGAGGGCTGTCGAACACCAAGGCACGCACGAGAAAGCCAGAACCTTGGAACACTACTGGAAGCACGAAAAACCCGTCACCTTTTCTGATATCGATTGACCACCGGTCACTCGATTATTAGACAGACACGACCCCCGTGGCACCGCCGCCAGGACACGGCCATAAAGGTGTCACCTTCGGTCACTAAACGTATTGAGGTAACTACCGCGTTCCCCACCTGAAGGTCCTAAGGGCAAGCCAGCCCTGGGGCACACGCCGACACCCCAACCGCACCACAGAAACACCGAGGCAACACAAGCACTATCACATCCCCTAGGCCGTCGCGATACCATCGCGACGAGAAGTGCACCACGACAGCAACCCTGTCGCGACAGGGCAGAGCGTCGCGATAGGAAAACGCATCGTGACTAGATACTTATCGCGACGGGGCACGCGTCGCGACAAGGTCACGACCGCCGGGGCAGACGCCTCTCTGGTGTCGCGACACACACCACGGTCGTGACACCAAGTATAGTGGCAAACCCATGGGATGCTCCATCCCGAGGCCACCCACAAGCCATAAACACCACCACATAGGGGAGGGGAGCATGGAAAAGCTAGCTAAACTAATTAGAAAGCACGAGGGGCTCCCAATCCACCCGGATCGAGAAGAGCACAAGCAATCCCTACCTTCCAAGAAGAAACGAACCCATTGGGGGCCCTTCACGTCGGATTTCCCACCTCCTCCTCGCTCCACGCAAGCTCCACGACGTCGGAACACAAGCACGGCCCTCCTCTCCTGCCTAAAACACACAAAGGGAAGAGAGGGAGGTAGAGCACGCTAGAGGATAGGAAAGGGAAGAGAAAGAAGAAAGAAAAGAAGGGTCGCCAGCCAAGGCCTTAAGCCTTCGGCACCCAGGACGTGACGGGGCGAACGCATCGCGTTAATGACCTTAACGCAACGGGTCAACGCACCGCGACAAGAACGCGTCCCCAAGGGATGCCACGACAACACGACAAGTCGTACTAACACGCCTGCCACCCTGATAGCTGCCAGACGACAAAAGGCACAGGGCACTGTCGTGACCCGTTGATCGGTCTCGATAAGAATGCGACAGGAAAGCCGGGCGCGACAAGGATAACTGTCATGTCGACAACCACAATGCGACACTAACGCGTCGCCCAGCCCTGACACTTAGTGGCCAGTCATCCAAGACACCGGACGGAAAGTTGGGAAGCCGAGTCTTACATTCTACCCTCTTAAAACAATTTCTCCTCGAAATTTAGGGCATGCCCAAAAGATCCAAAGGAACGAAATGAAGCACAGGGAGCAGACGCAACACCGGCACAAAGAAGCCACAAAGTCTCAACACGACCTCCTCGTGGCAACAATCACACAGCCAAACACACGGAGCACACGAAGCGCGGGTGTGAGGAGCCACTAAGTCTTACCTCGACCTCCTTGTGGCAACAACCACACCGCCAACGTGCACGATGCACACGAAACCAGAAAACCAACGGCTCACACAATCAGCCCCAACAAACAAGGAGCACACAACCAAAAAAACCTAACGGCTCACACCACGCTATAAACGCGGGTGGAGCACCAAGCCAAAAAACCAACGATGTACTCCAGCCACACGTGGGCGTCCAACTGGGACAACAACCCCACAAGTGTCGAGCAATGCCAAATCCGACCCGAACGGTAGAAAAACGCCAGCCAAAAACCACACGACTGTAGCCACCAACAGACCTCGTTGTTAGGACCAGCCGACCAGCAACCCACTCTGTCACCAGCAAAACCCAACGAGGACGCGGTTGCCGACAGCAATACAAGAATCTCCGTCAGCAACTCACTCGATCGCCAGCAAAATCTGACAAAGCACACAGTTGCTAACAACAACTAGGAAAAACGCCTGAGAGTCAAGCACAACACTCAGGGACAACCTCACGCTACTAGCAGCAGCTAGCATCGGTCACCAGCCCAACCGAGAAGCCACATGAGAGACAGAACCAGAGTGAGAACACGCTCACAGAGAATCCTGAACGCACGAAACAGCATCCACCACCACCGCTAGGTCTTACCCAGACCTTCCTCGCAGTCCAACTAGGACAGCTAGGTACGTGGAGCCACTAAACTGGGAAAACTATACACTCCACAGTGCGACACATCGCGACGAAAGCATGGAAGACGTCTGAAGTCAAGCCAAACTTGGCACCTCACAACGTCAGCAAACCATGTGGTTGAGTACCAGCAAGCCAATAGGCCTCACTGTCACAGACGGACGAACCGAAAGGAGACTCCGCAATCAGCTTCCAGAGTCACCAATGCCAACACAACTGGAGAACCAACAAAGGGTTGGCAGCACACCCCACACGCGCACATAGAGCTCAGCGCGGGTACCAACATGCCAACCACCAAAAGAGCACAACCACACAGGAACCAAAACAACCACAGTGGTCGAGAACAACACGTCGACCTCAGAGGGACCCAGACTGAAGTAGGGTACCACAACCAAACACACTCACTCCCAAAGCGAGAGAGAAAACTCGAACACAAGCTACGACTAAAGTCTGGCGTACCACCGATAAGGCTACTAGATAAGACAAAGCAACCACCCCATAGCGATAACGGTACAACCACAAGGCATAGGCCAGCACAAAGTGTCCCAGAGGCGGAAAGCTCAACGCCTCCAACACCGAGCGAAGTCGTGAAACGACATACAAATCTCAGGAACAGGCGCACACACAACACATGATGCTATCATAAGCATCAGGAGCCACCCAAAGAACAACACAATGCACCAAGACTCCAGAGGCACAAAATGAAACACTCATGCATGAGCACACGGTTCTACCACAAGCACCGAAACTAAGCAAAGTGCAACATAGGTGCACCAACGGCCGAAACAACATGGGGTAATGGGAGGACTCTTCACCGAGACCCGCCAAAAAGCCACATGCAAAGAACCGCAAGCCTGAAGGACACAACAGGCCACGCCGGCCCCAACCTTGAGGCACCAAAACATGAAGTATCGAAGAAAACGCTCAAGGTGCAGCACGCACAACAGCACCAATGGCCCGAGACAACACAGGGCCCGCCGAAGGGGACTCTCCACTAGAGAACCACAATAGAAGCACACGGAAAGTCGACAACTTCGAGAGTGCAACAACCACGTCGGCTCCAAAAAGCATATAGAACACATAGCACTAACTCTACCGCACGAGAAGCGAAAAACCCAACGAATCCCTAGCACGCAAGAGCAAGAAGCACAATCTCCATCGCGACTGATAGAGAGGCCCAACACCACAATGATGACACGAAAAGCCTCCAAGGCACAAGCCGAGGCACAATGGAGCACTCACCGAAATAACGCTCGCACGAGCAAGCAAACCAAGAAAAACTAAAGCACAGCGGAACAATGCTCACGCAAGAAACCCAACAAGAAAATAATACTACCTTACACTAAACCAACAAGCACCCAATCCCCCAAATTGTCCAGGCAGGCAGCAAGAAACAATCAACAATAAACGGCACGAACAAGTCCACCGACCCACGGTGCCACAAAGAAACGACAGCATGAGGGGAGCAACCAGTTTAACCCAAAAACAACTCAAGGGAAGATAACTCCACCAAAAGGTCGCAACGATGTGCACCCTGGCAACATAACACCACAATGGAGCATCTCCACCTCGAGCAACCCACAAAAAGTAGAGGAAGGAGACGCAACGAGTCTTTTCCACACACGAGAGAGAAATCCACAATGCAAGACTGACACTTCCACAAGAAGCATAGCCAGCCAAACACCCACTACACTCACCAGACCACCATCTGGGAGAGCACGCCGAGCATAGGAAAACAAAACAAACCATCCGAGCCATGGGGACACACAAAGTCCGACCAGTGCAATCGAGAAACTTGAACGAACAACGAGACAAGCTGGCCAATGCAGCAACCAGACGCATAGCCAAGGGTACCATACCTTGACTGGAAATGCCCAGGCAGACTGTAACACAGACAGTCCAACCGGCAACAACGACAGCTCATCTCTACATAGGGAGAAAGCAGGACGACTAAAACAAACACAGGGCAGCTTTGGGGAGAACCTCCACCAAAAGCGCCAAGAGACGTCTTGTAGGATCAATAAGTGGATGGATAAGATCTAGGAGGGGGGGTTGAATATATCTAACACCAATTAATGCGGAAGCTTAAGCAATTCAAAATTACTTCGAATCAGAGATCAATTCAGACAAAAATTTATTGATTTGAAGTGTGGATGTGTAAATGTGTGAATAGAGTGTGTGAAGGAATTGTACAAGTAGAGAGAGTGAAATCCTATGCAAGCATCTAGCACAGACAAGCACATCAAACCATTGCACAAAGGATTTTTAGGTGGTTTAGAAATCACACCAGTGATTCCTACATCCACCCCTCACACAGTGGGGCTTCACCACTCAAAAGAGTACAACTCACACCGGAGCACAACAACTCTAAACACCCTTGAGCTCGATGGCTCAAACACACAACCTGGAGCACAACGACTCCAAAAACTGAGCACAACAGCTCAAACCACAACAGGAGCACAACAACTCCAAATTGAGCACGACGGCTCAAACCAAAAAAGGCTAGATCAAACACAAAAGAAATCAGATCCTCTAGCAATGATCTGGTTCATAGACTCAATCGTACATAGAAATCTGCACAGAACTTCATGCACAGATCTCACAGACGAAAGTGAGAAGAACAATCCAAGAAATGGGGTTAAAATAGATGTAGATTGGATGTTCCTTGGTGAAGAGGTCTTGCAGAAGCTCGAATTGAAGACACTTGAAAGAATTCAATGAAGATCCCTTTCAATTTGCGATGCTTTGCTCCACTAGCATCTGAATTGCCAGAAGTTCTTCTTCAACTGCTGCTCTTCAGTTGGATCTGCTCCCTTTCTCAGCACATCAAACTTCTCTCCAGAGATTGGCCTTGATTCCCACGTCCTTCCTCTTGAAAGGATGATCTGCAGCTTCTAGAGATGGAGCAATATCTGGAAAAACCTTTTTTGCCACCAAAAAGCTTCTTCTGGGAATTGTATGGGGTTGGCTTCACTTGGGGTACGAGGATCATGGGTATTTATAGCCCCATATGTCCATGAGATGCCTTGGGTGCGTGGGCACAAATATCTCGATCAAATCCCTTGATTCCCATGAAGCCACGTGTCCAAAAAAATTCCCATTTTGAGCTTCAGTCGAAGTGTGTCGACACACAGGCAGACTGTGTCGACACCACTGGCTACTGCTTTCAGAACTGGCTTCGGGGAGGGACAGTGAGTGTCGACACACAGGCTGGCTGTGTCAACACACTGGCTACTGACTTCAGCTTGTTCACTAGATGCAGTGGCTGTGTTGACACACTCTGCAGTGGTGTCGACACGATTGATAACTTTCTTCTTAACTGCTTCCTGGATACAAGCATGTGCCGACACACACTGAACATGTGTCGACACCACTATGACAAGGTTATGTAAACCTTAAATATGGAAGTGTGAACCACTAACATAAGTCATTATCATCAACATATGAAATATTAACATGTCATTAGTCATCATTTAATATGTACATAATGTCATCATCAAAATCAAATTATGGGATGGCAAATAGTTATGATTAAACCCATCATTAAAAGGTTTCAAATACACACTCAACACAACATTCTCTCCCTTTATGATGATGACAAAATAAATGCAATTTCGTCCATGTCTGCAATTTCTCCCTCTGAAGTCTTTACAATTACTCCCTTTTTGACAACATCAAAAAGATATTCATGAAAGAGAACAAGGAATGGTAGGAGATCAAGAAATGCAGTTGTCGAAATGAAGGTTCAGGAATGATCAAAATAAGTGAGGCAAAGTGATATTGACATATGAGAGAAGTTATGTGTGTTTGGTATTGTGCAATAAAGTTAATCATAAAGAGACACTCACAACACAGGTATAGCAAAGATATAATGATGAATGTAGTTAAATAATGATGCAAATGTGAAGTGAAGTGACCTATATGAGTGCAGAAGTATTTAATAAGGATGTTAGGAGCTTTAATTTTAACACAATGTAGAATAATAGGTCTAAACTCATATACATGAACTTTATTAAGGTCTTAAGCTTTTCCATCCTGTCAAGTTGATTTTTTTCATTTGAACGGGGAAAGAATACAAGAATAAAATTAGGTAAATCTCACTTTTCAGTGCAAGAGATCACATTGATCAGATGCAAGACCTCCTGATTACTCAGTGGTTTAACTTTCATTATCTTATAAAGAGTTGAAATTTTGATTTCAACTTTTTGACACGAAACAAATCACTTTTTAGGTGAAATTGCCCGGTTACTCAGTGGTTCAAGAATTTGTATTTCTCTGTTGTATCTTTCCAGATGTTGATCATTTTCTTTTGATGTTTTGCAGGAATATGTTTGCTTTAACCAGAAAAGTCATGACTACGAATTTAGAAAAATTATTCTTAACATGTGGTAAAAAATGAAGCTTAAACATGCACATGTTAAATAGTAAAGCCACTCATGTGCCTAAAAGTGTTTTGCAAGTCATTTTAAGACATTCAGTATTAAGATTGCTTAACCTTGAAATGATAATGAATCTTTGAAATTAAACTAATGCACAATGAGTCTAGTTTCAATGTCTTAATTCTCTCATAAGAAAATAGCACAAGGACTCAAAAATTCTGATGAGGTTGGGGTTCAAGATAGACAAGTAAGGTCAAAGAATGTGACAATGACTCTCCCCCTCACAAGATGAACATGAAGATTATGAAGAAATAGGAATGGAATGAAGTGAAAATAGAATGAACAAGAATGTTTTATTGAAATACAAAGACTCCCCCTCAACAATTGCATACAAGGCTCTTGATACTTGGCGCGGAGACATATCTCGCATAGTGAAAGTGTCCAGACAAGCCTGACTTATCTTTCTTCAAATCACCATTGATATACTAAGAATGCCATACAATGTGAGAGTGGGGAATTTATTTGCAAGAATAGAAGACTTTTATTGCAAAAAGAGATAGAGATATCAATAATGTGGAAATTGCACAAACCAAGCTCTCTTCTTAAGATGAGAATTTGTTTTTTGGAAGAGGCTTTGTGAAAACATCTGCAATTTATTTTTCAGTTTCAATGAAGTGAAGTTCAAAAGATTTCTTAGCGACCTCATCCCTTTATTGCATTAAGAAAAGATGATCGAGTTCTAACTCTATCATGCACATTACCAACTACATTCTCAATTGGATGATCTCTTAAAAATCTGATTTCAGGAATTACCTCTTGCGATGCATTCAGTTCTGAAACAATATTACTTGAACCACTTGTGGTAGGTGATTGATTGTCCAGATTTTCAAATGGTTCTTCATCCTCTCAACAGTTGGTGAAGATTCGACAATGATGTCATCTTCTTCATTACTTGAGGAACCCTGCAAGATATAGAGTCATCAGTTTGATACAATTTTCATCAAAAACTACATGTGGAGATTCTTCCACATTTTTATTCTTGAGAATGTAAACTCTAAGGATATTGAAATCTCAGAATAACCAAGGAAAATGGCTTCAAGACTTTTGGCATCAAATTTATCAAGATTTTCTTTATTGTTGTTATGTACAAAACACTTGCAACCAAAAACTTTAAAGTAAGACAAAGTTGGCTTTTTATTTTTCAAAATTTCA
>JACBKR010005818.1:0-16023 GCA_014218235.1 Colocasia esculenta | reverse complement strand
TCCAGGGGTACAAAGACTTTGGCGTTCCGGAGAAGGTTCGATAGTCCAAAGGGATCGAATGCCCAATGGAGAGCTTGCCTTCACTGGAAAGGTGTGAGGAGCCTAGGATATGAGGGAAGGAGGTCCCCCAACCGATGGAAAAAATGCTCTGTATGCAACAATTATAGCAAAAATGGCAGAAGGGGCTCGTTTCTATCAGTCGGTCAAATCACGTCCAGTACAACAAACCGCGATTTGACTAAATTGCATCCAGTCACCAGGCCGCGGATCTGGAAGCCATGAAGGCTGACAGAGACGCGGTCGGTCCTATGGACAGACTGTTAGATAGAAATGCGTCGGCTATGGCCGCCATGTCAAGAAGAAACGCGTCCGGTACGCGGTTGCGTTATCAACTGGATCGCGTCCTCTGTGTGGGACGCAATTCCAAACAAGCACCCGAGAGCAGGAAGGAAAGCAGAAATGAAGCAGTAAACGCAGTATATGTGCACAAGGAAAAGGAAATGAATGCATCGGCCTTGGCCGCCGTGACACCTAAACCCGTCGGTAGGGCCGCTGCGAGAACCAAAACGCGTCGGCTAGGGCCGCCGCGACAAGAAAAGCAATGACGCGTCGGCCTTAGCTGCTGTGACATGAAAATGAAACGTGGCCGGCAATGTGGACGCGTTATAAGCGTGTCCTCTGTGTTGGACGCGATTACAACAGGCCACCCGAGGACAGAAAAGGTGTAGGAAAGGGCAGGATATGTGAAACAAAAACAAAAATAAACACTAAACACCAAACATGCTTGTAAAATGTAAAAATAAATATAAAAGTAGAGTGCCACGTGGGGCACGGAGGAGGGGGTAATCAAAGAGGGAAATACGTAAAAATAGGTCCCACCGTGATCACCAATTTGTAGACACTGCCGCGTGGTCCTTCGGGGAGCTCGGGGCGTTTAAATCTACAAGAGGGTGGTGATAAAATAAGGGAAAAATGATCATGATCGTCAGGCACGCAAGGGTGCCGAATGGAGAGTGCACGATGAAGGGTGCGGGATGGAAGATTGATCGCGAGCATACCTTTTTAGCGGAGAGATTGCACAGGAGATGATATGGGCCCTATCTTCCTCTACGAACACGACCGGCCGCGGTAGAGGGCGTTTCCTCGTTTGATTACCCTTGCAAAAAAAAAAAAGACAAATAAGAATGGGGATTAGTGAAATAAGGCGTGTAGTACAGAATCCCGAATAAATAAATGAAATGAGTAAAATGAGGAGGACACACCGGATGGTGGTTTTAGACCCTAAGAAATAGGTGAATAGGTGGTGTGTGTATGCATGCATGTGTGTAAAAAAGGATTAAAGAAGGGCCACGTGGGGCCCGGAGGAGGTGAAAATGTAAAGAGCCACGTGGGGCCCGGAGGGGGAGTAGAAATGCAAATAAAAGAGAGAGATAGAGAGGGGAGAGGGTGCTTCCCCAAATGTTTGTGCGGCGTGACGGGCCGTTGCCGGAGTTGATGGAGGAAGGAGAGGAGGGAGAAGCTCCCGCCTCGCGCATGGAATGGAAGGAGACGACGGCGTCGAACTCCGAGGAAGAAGAATGAATCGGAGAGGAATGGCAGAGCTTTTCCGCTTCGTGGAACTCCCCTCTACAAATGACCCTCGGGGGTCAATTTATAGGTGTAAAAACTTGAATCGCGTCGGGTACAGTCGCCGCGACAAGAACTTGAATCGCGTCTGGGTGGCATGCCGCGACTTGAATCGCGTCAGGTTTGGGCGCCGCGACAAGGATTTAAACGCGTCTGGGTGGCAGGCCACGATTCAGAAGGTCAATTGATGTGATAGGCACATCATGACCATAGCCCAGCTACGGTTGGAATGCGTCGGATCAGGCCGCCGCGACTTAAAAAGTGGTGGCTTAGCCCGACGCGATTACACCTCGTGTGATTCTGAGGCAATCGGCTCATAAATGCGTTTGGATTTCGGATTGACCTTCTAAATCGCGTCTTCTGACAAGGACGCGATTCAGGCTTTTCTCATGATTACGAACCTGACTGTGCGACTTTCTTGGCCATACTGAATCACGTCCGGGCGGCAGGATGTGACTATAAACATGATCGCGTCAGCACCGCATGACGTGATAAGCTTTCCTATTTTATTTATGAAAATTGTGCCGAAAAGGAAATCGGAATTGCGTCGCTTATGGCGGACACGTTCATAAAAAGGTATTTTCCATAAATAAAATAAGACTTCATTGTCGCGTCAAACATGGCCAACGCATTAATCATAGTCGCGGTCGACATGCAGGCCGCGATAAGGTTGCGCCCCTAAAGGCCGTCGCGACAAGGATCCTGAATCGCGTCCGGGGTACAAGACACGTTTAGAGAGAGGCGGCTGCCATACCCGTCGCGACATGAATTTTAGCTTATAATACCCGAGGGGTTCCAGAAATGTAGGGAAGCACCGGGGAAGAATGAGGATGATCCAAAATGATGGGGAAAACACTCTTTCAAGGCAAAATGAAGGCCATTTTTGGCATCATGGCGCAATATGAAATTGCCCGCAGTGGAGCCAAATTCGCGTGTCTATAGTGACCACTCATGAGGAGGGGAACGAGGACGATGTCCAAGAGTGACCCGTTTCAGCAACCACTTGCCTAGTAGATAGTTAGTATAGTTATGAGTCATTTAGTCAGTATGTATTAGTTTGGATTTCAATAAAGTACTCTGGGCCCTAGTTTGGCTCTGAATAGCTGATGTAATAGTTAGCTGATGGATTATTAATGAAGATGGATTTCGTTTGGTGTTAATCTAATTGTGCAATGGTTTGTCATTTATTTCTCGCTCTGTACTATAATAACTATTCCGCTCCGATATTCCGTGTTGGGGCGTTACAACCTCCCGTTAAGATTTGACGGAGGTATTTAGATTTAAGTTTATGTCATTAATCTATCATTGTGGGAGGGGGGTTATACGAGTCCAAAAAAATGAATTAAGAATATGTTCATAGTGCAAGTAATTTCAACATGGTCGGAGAGTCAAAACTAGACATGTGGGATCCAACGGAGTCCAAATCAGACTCTCAATTTGGATTTTGCATAGGTATTTAGATTTTGATTTATAGTTCATTAATCTAACAGTTTGTGAGTTACATAAAGTTCAAACATAAAATTAACTGCCTCTTCATGGAGCAAACAATTTCGACATAGCTAGAGAGTCAAATTGGCATGTGAGACCTGAGGGTGCCCAAACAGACCCCCAGATAGGATTTGGCGGGGATATTTAAATTTAAGTTATGTCATTAATCTATCAGTGTTTAGGGAGATTATATGGGTCAAAAAATTGAATTAAATGTCTATTCATAGTGCAAACAATTCAACATGGTCAAATAGTTAAATTGGATATGTGAGAATTGACGGAGTACAAATTGGACTCTCGGTTTGGATTTGGCGGGGGTATTTAGATTTAGTTTATAGTTCATTAATATTGAGTTTGTGGGTTACACATGTCCAAAAATAGAATTAAGTGTCTGTTCATAGTAGACAATTTCAACATGTGGAGAGAGTGAAACTGGACATGTGGGAGTTGATAGAGTCCAAATCGGACTCTCAGTTAGAATTGGCAGGAGTATTTAGGTTAAGTTTATAGTTTGTTAATGTAAAATGATATTTTATTTCTTCTTCATATTCATACATGTCTGATAATTATTTTTTGCGTGCAGATCGTTGGAGAATAGGCTAGCAGCGATGGAGATGGAGACGACCTAGAGACTCATCTTGCAGACGATAGGAGTCTCATAATTTGACTTTTCAATCTTATCTTTTCATTATCTATGTAACACTTTTGTGACTTGTTGGCAAATATTTAGAAGATATTTGAATTAGTGTAAATATTTAAATTTTACTTTATTACTTATGTGATTTTGTTATGTTTGAATGGTTATTGTGATATTTATTTTCTAGTTATTGTCATACTAAAATGTATACAGGTGTAAAAATATAGAAATATTTTTAAAAAATTATTATAATATTTTTATTTATTTAGCGATGGAATCGCGATGAATAAATATTAACCATTGCTGTCGTTACGAATTTGCGATAGTTAAATCCGTGGCTATTTTAGCAACAGAGCTCACACGCGCAATTAAGGGCGGTGCATGTCCGTCCGCTAATCTAATCTGTTAATCAAGTAGACGGGGATTAGCGACGAAAATTTTCCTGCTGCGGATATTAGAAGTCGCCTTATTAGCGACAGCTTTTGCGACGACAATTTTCAGTCGCTAAGCCGTCGCTGTTAGCAACAGTGTAGCGACCAACATTAATCCGTCGCTAATTTAGCGTCCAATATAGAACCACAACCTATTTCGGTCGCTATCTTGTCGCTATTCCGTCGCTAGGCTCTCTAGCGACAGAATAGCGACAGAACTTGTCCGTCACTAAACAATTTTTTCATTGTAGTGTAGTTATCTTAGATCGGAAGGTTCAGCACCTCAAAAATAAGGCTATTACATCTGTGAAGGTATTGTGGAGAAATTTTTCAAGGGAGAAGACAACATGGAGCTTGAGGATGCCATGAAGAAGCAATATCCCCATTTATTTGGTTGTATTTCTATTCTAACTTCGAAGACGAAGTTTTCTTTTAGGGGGGAGGGTGTAAGACCTCAATTTCTATGCATATAATATCTATTTATTTCTGTGCTTATTATGTATGTTTGATATTTTTGTGTTCTACCGAAATTCCTTATTAACGTCAACATCCCTTGACGTTAAGAGCAGGTTGACGACAACTTTTGTGTCGTTGACTGAGTGGCCAGAGGATCTAGACGTCAACATCGATTGACGCTATTTTCGGTTGACGGCAGCTATGTGGCCGTCTACTGCTCCGGCTGCGTTTGGGATTCTAGATTGGAAATGGCCCCATTTTCTCCGGAGATCGTTTAGGAAACGTATCCCCAACGGTCATGACTCCTAATACCTAGGTTTACAACGACTCTATGCCTATTTAACCTAAGCATCTCGGTTAGGAGAGGACTTTTGTCACCTAGGGCTTTTGGGTTCGAGGGACGAAAAGAGAGTTCTTGTAAGGGCTTGATCTGGCAATTGGGAGGCTTCACCGACAATCTTCTGTGTTTGGGAGGTTCTTTAGGAGGTGAAGGAGCTCTCCTAACCTCTGGGGGATCGACTGCAAGAGCGTGGGGGGTCGGATTTAGGCGGAAGGCATCACCTCTTTGGCTTGGCCGAGGAGGGCTTCATTGCCAAAATTAGATATTCTGAGGTTTTTCTAGAGGCAAGTAACTAGGGGTTTCATCCCTAGACTTATCACCTAGAGTTTATGTATATTACGAATTTTTAGATTGCATCCTGGACCCCCAAATTCTGTGTCCTCTTGTGTTCGGTCTGCACTGTGTGTTGCCGCCAAGTTCATGAGTTAACAACAATCGATCGTGCCGTTAAACCCACCTTGACGGCAAGACCCTTGACGTCACTTCATCTAGTTTTCATGAACAATGGTTTTGATCTATGTGATGTGATTTTCAGGATTTTTGGTTGTTTGCACATGCTATAAAAATTTATGAATGTTCAGGTATGATATTAGGTTAAACCCCGAATTTTTGATAAATTTTTGATAATAGTTGCGAATTATGAAATTTTTGTTATGGAAAAATATGCATGTTTTGACAAAGTTAATTCAGAGTAATAGAATTGATGCATGATATGTTACAGAAAATCTCCATGATCTTAGGGTTACTATTTACATGTTTTAAAACTGTGAGATCCGACTATTTATGTCACGTCCCGTTATTTAATATAACTATAAATGTCGGAACGTGAACGCATGAGGAATCAAGAGTAAAATTTAAACTAGTTGAGCAGTAAATGCTCAGGAGCTCTACTAGATAAAAATCTAATAGCTGTCATTCTATGAATATTACAAGATTTCCAAATTTACAATCTCCATAATAAAATGCCATCAAAGTTGGCCTTCCACACACATATCTTGATGTCCGCCTTTAGAACTGCATATACCTGAAAAAAGTAGAATTTGGTGAGCTAACTAGCCCAGTAGGATTCAAATCTCAAATCAAAGGATTAAATTGTATGATGATCAAGGAAAAGGCTTGACTGATATCAAAGATTAACGAACAAGTATATTAACATGATAGTGAAATTGGAACAGTAGTACTGAATACAAAATGTGCTCAGGAATTCACAGTGAATCTCATAGTTTGGTCATATATAAAATTCTCACAGGACAGGTAGCATGATGACCATAATCAAAACAGGTATTGATGCAATGCCAAACATCCCAACATCCTTTATCATTCCGCGCGGCCCGTAAATGAATTCGGGGCTCCTCCCAGGACGGACCAGCCCTATTTGCACAGGCATAATAATCATGTGGGGTCCAAGGACCCAATAACATGTCATCATCATCAATTAATTACATCTCACATGGGTTCAAGCATTTGAACTCTCAAGACATCAAGTTATATGAACTTGGTTACGAACATAGGAGAATGGACTCAACGAGTACCATTCGTAGTTGACAACTTCAAGAATATTTCAAGGCGAGTAAGGTATCTCAAATGGGTATTCTTGTAACGACCCTCCTCATACCAGTACAATTATACCAACCCCCATCGGTATAAAGAGCGTCATTACAGTGGGATAAACCCAACACTAGCCGATAGGTTGAAAAGTACGTGAATAGCAATTTACTACAGCGGAGTTTAAAGTAAACAATTCAACTTAGTCCATCACCATCACATATTCCACAGTCTATATAGCAAAATAAATTGACAACATCCACATTGTTTACATGATAACGGAACTACATTGTCCAAAATAATTGTCCATACGACATATTGTTCAATCTGAGGAAAGAAAGTACAACTAAAAATCTACTCCTCGCGAGCTACTCCTTCAATAGATCGACTTCACTATGCCTTCCTCCAAAGTAGTAACACATGTCTCACCTGTACGCCGAAGCAAGGGTGAGTCCAAGAGATCAACAAGTAAAACAAAGACCTAATCTCAAACATGCCACATTCACATTTAGCTATTAAACACTAGGGAATACACACTATCTTTCAAATTACAAGAAACGATGGATCATACTTTTAGCTATCAACACATTTCCAAATCATTTAACCATGCTTTGTTCTATCACATATTCATTCTAAATCATGAATGCTATGTTATACCTTATGCATACTCTCCACACCTAACAGTAACATGAAACATTCATCCACACATCAATCCATTTCATGGTGAATTTTACAAACCGAACATGGAGGTTGACATAAGGAAATGAACAACATAACATGATGACTATTGACTCTTCACATCTACTTTTCATATTAATCTCACATTTTGCTTGCTGTTTATCATCATTACATTTCATACACATGATTTCTTATTATATAGCATGAATTAAAAGGGTCTAATACACATTCAATCCATTATTCACGTATGGGGTTTTCAAACATGGATTTATACATTAGGTGGACATTGTATCTAACATGGACCTAACAATTTTTCTTATGTTTTCACATTCCTAACCATACTTTACTTTCTGTGTAACATGAATTAAATGTAGTTGCATGGAGTTAGATTTATTCGCACACAATCTCATTCATTAGGTAGTTTCTCATACTTATTGTTCGTAGTACACGAATAACATAATCAAATATGTTTATTTACATGCACTATCACATGAATGGAATAATTTACATGACATGATGCTAACATGATTTGAAATGAAGGTAACCAATACATGAAACTTCATGAACATATCGCATTAACGTATTTGTTTTCACATGCAAGTACATCTTATTAACACTAACTTTTCCCATTACTTAACTTTTCACATAATCCTCACATTACTTACTCTTTCATTACCATATATCACATGCTCTGTCATTTGTACTCATCACATGTCACTTTTGCATATCATTATGCACTTACTTATATTCCAATAATTTAAAGATGCCATGACACAGTCCTAACTACCTATTAGAGGACACAAACAAATGTCTTATACTCATATCATTGCATCTCATAACACACAACTCATAACACATAACTCATATCACATAACTCATATCACATAACTCATATCACATACTCACCACCTAGGCAATGTAGTGGTGAATCTTGGTAGCTGCGCAGCCGGGAGAAGCACTTTCCACCCTGTCTAGTGGTACTTGTCCACCTCCAGGTTTTCCCCAATGCCCTTGGGACAAACTTTTCACGCATAGAGCCTTCCATAGGGACTTTTCTATGTACAGCTCTCGAGGCCTCTAGGGTAGCAGGTCATTCTTGGCCCAATTATTACACATTACTTATTCACATTTTCTCTCATTATCCACACACTTTTCATAAGTCACTTAATCACTTTGCATACACTATTGATTATACATAAACTTCAGTTAACCTAATCATGATACTACCATTAACAGAGTTTAAACACTCAGTAAATTTACGCTAATCAGGTTGGAAACACATTATTAATCAACCTCATAATAGCATGCTTAAGGACTCATTTTTGCATGGAAATTTCACAACATACACTACTATTATCTAAATCACACAAAAATTTGTCCACACACTGCTTGCAGAGTCAGATTACTCATGCAAATCTTCATATTTTTTTGAACTACATAGAATTTACAGAAAATGAAATACTCATTCACATGCCGTTAATAACTCAATTATCATGAGGCACAACATAATGTTGGATTTGACAATTTACAAACCTATACCTAACATGCATATTATCATGAATTTTACCCAGATTTACGGCACATCATATTTACGGTGATCTGTACAAAACTACGCATGCTTTCTATTTCAAGACAGAAAATTGCAATAAATCTCATGAGCATGGAAAAAATTCCAAAATTTCAGAACATAACTGACATACCTACACATGGTCTAGCTAAATTTTGGCATTCAAAATTCCTCACGAATTATGCAAACAGTAAACTAAACATGGCCAAGTTTATCAACATGCATTTTCCATGAATGAAACCATTCACACTATTACAAAAATTCACCCTATTTCCACAACACATTCTATTATCTATATTATATACACACATAACATTTACATTATATCATCATGGTCAAATTCAGGAAAATAAAAATCCATTTAGGGCAGACAGTCCTCTGTTCTGTCTGGATGAACTAGACGGCAAGGTCTGGCCGTTCACATGAGTTAATGGCAACATCGTCTGCCGCCAGATGGAGATCTTAACGGCATGGGATCTTGCTGTTAAGTTCCTATCTGTGCAGAAAACACAGACCGAGCTCCAATGCAACGACCCACTTTCCCCGGTACGGTTATACCAACCCACGTCGGATGAGAGGAAGCCGCTACAGGGGAGAATACCCCAACAAGTAAAAATGAGCTGAGATATACACAAATAGAGTCGAATAAATGCACGGAATTTAAATGAATCTTATTCCATCAACTTTTAAATCCACATACCACAGTCTGTATGGTTCAACAAGAGATAACATAAGTGCAATATGTTCCAAATCATAGCCGACTCCAAGTACATGGGAACAAAATTCAAATTTCAATTATGCATTACATACTTATGAAATACAAATTACAAGTCTTCAATCACTTAGTCCAACTCCACTTCAATCTTGCTAGCTCTCCGCTGCGAATTTCCTGAAATGTTTAGCAAGAGTGAGTCTACGCAATAGACTCAGCAAGTAACTTAAGATTCAATACATACATGCTTTTTATCAATTAACACAATAAAATTTCAGTAGTTTAAATCATACATGATCATGATGTAACCTAAACAAATTCCATTAACAATTATCTAAACAAATGTGAAACTAGCATCTGAACAAGATCACTAAACTTCATGGTGTCATTAACATGAGTAAAATACAATTCACATGTTTTTCATGCTTTCTCCAAGTCATTGTAAAGTTACCCAACTAAACCATGGAAACATATACAAGATAGGTAAGCACTCCTAGCATGATTTCTAACTCACTTCGCATGCAATCATAACAATTACTTCACATTTAGCTTGCTGATTTTATACAAATTTTATCACATTCATAATACCTTTGCATATGGATCACTTTTAACTATACAACTGATACTAAACACATGTGCATCAATCATTCAAATTTCATGAATATGAAAGCATATACTTACATTTGGTATAATGGTAACATCACTTTTAGAAATTGACAATTTATACATAGACACATACACACACACATTTGTACACATCAATAAACAATTATCAATTAACACTATTGTCATTTACACTTATCTAATTTCTCATACATACAACATATGATTAACTTTAGCTTTCACATACACTCACTTTTGTTTATCACACAATATTATACACATTCATTATATTTCCTCTTTCACATTCACACACTTCTTATCGTTTCATTTTGCACATACATGTGCCACATTTACACATATCTTGCACATACCTTGTGCTATGAACACAATATCACTTTTCACATCACACTTATGCTTATTTTCACATAATGCCAAGACACAGGCCCAAACCACCACATAGACGATCACATGACACACACATTCACTTTCACATACTTAATCACCGGCATAGTGATAAGTCTTAGTTCCTGCAGAAACCGCGGGAAAGCCCTTCCCACCATTACCGGTGGAAACTTGTCCACCTCCAGGATTTTACAAGACCCTTTTCCAGGGTGTACACTTTATCAAGACCCTTTCCTAGGGTATCACGTAAAAATTGAGCTTTCTCGTAGGGGCATTACTACAGTACAGCCCAAGATAGGGTGGCAGTGTCTCATGGGCATGTTTGTTTATCTTGTCATGTTAACCATTTTACACACTTACACCCACTTGTTCTCTCACATCACTGCACACACTCATACATAATTCACACACACAAAGTCTCATTTACTGATTTTAACCTCACTGTTGCAACTGCCAAATAATCATAATAGGTTTAGTCATACTGAAATCTACTGAATCACATCAATCACAATTAACATGCTCACATAGTCATTTTTCTCATTAAAAATCCAAACAATACTCACTGTCATCAAAATAACATGAGATTTTAACCACAGACAAATTTTAGGTTTATAATCGCACATGCAATTTTCAGATTTTTCTGAATCATATTACATTTACAGAAATTAAAGCATTCAGTTTCATGCTCTTCATAATTCATTTAACATGGAACATAACACGAACATTAGATTTAACTTTCCACAACCCTGATCCTAACATACTCATCATCACAGAAATTTTCCCTTGATTTATTGCAGAGCACACATTTAATGTAAATTTTACAATTTCTACGCATGTCTTCTAATTCCAAAACAGAAATTTCAGTAAATCCCACAGTCATGGAAAATTCTCAAATTTTCAGGGCATGGACTGATACATATACACATGATATAGAAAATCTAGGGCATTTAATTCCTCAGAATTAGGTAGACAGTAGATGAACAGGCATAATCCATTTTTCCCAACCTGTATTTCAAAAATCTAAAATTCATGCCATCCACAGAAATACAGAAATTTCCACACACATCACATTATCTATTTTACATAGCATATAAAATTTACACTATATCCTCATTGCGAAAACATATCGAAAATAATCATCTACCAGGAAGAACAGCTCACTATCTATCCTGAAGAACTTGGCGGCAGCCTCTAGCCGTTCAGGGTTTGGACGTCACGATCGCTGGACGCCGATGGGAGATCTTGGCGTCAAGGATATTGACGCCAAGTTCCTGTCTGTGCAACAGCACAGACCGAACTCCAAATACCCAGTGAAAAGGGGGGTCCAGGACACGATTTAAAATCCACAAAAATTGCTGGGACCTAGGGCACATGTATAGGATTGAGATCTATGGTTACTTGCCTCTCAATAAATCTACAAGATCGAAATAAGCTGATGAAGCCCTCCTTGGGCAGCGCCAAGAAGCTCCAAAATCCTTTGCTCCGGGTTCTAGGGGGTAGCAGGCTGCAGTCCAACGCCAGGGAAGCCTTCTCCTACGTATGGCCTTCCTCCTTGTCGTAGAAGATCACCAGAAAATGCCTCCAGTCGCCGGATCCAAGCCCTCCAAGGTCAGCCCTTCCTCTCTCTCTCAGCTAGGGTTTCTTTTTTAGTAAAGAGCCAAGAGAGCTTCCTAGGTTGCAAAAGGGATGTGTTTTATAGACTAAGGGACAAGAGGGGCTCATGAAGGGGCTGAAGGGACAGGTAAGGGCCACTGGGAAGACATCTCCCCAATCAGAAGCCTGGCCCAATGAGTGTTCTCTGCGCTCTGTTGCGCACAGAAAATTAGGGATATTGACGTCCACATCCATGGACGGCTACATTAGGGTTGGCGTCAGTCGATATGGACGCTGACATATCATGGGCGTCCATCCATGTTACGCCAAGACACTCTTCTGCCAGAACTTAAAATCATGCAGAACCATGCTTAATCCACACATATATGCACATGAAACCTATGTAGTATAGTGTATACCACTACACCATGTAAATGAACACGTTTACAACTAAATACTCATGCATACCTAATATACCAAGGTGTTACATAGGTAAAATTAGGTACACAGTTATCACATGCATAAGATAACATACATGCGTACATCACATATGCACTTCATAATTCGTATACAATATCCATGAAAGGGGTAATATAAGGTACACTTCAATATTTAGATGGTACTTGCATAATATTTGAATAGATACCTTATACAACAAATTGGCCAATTAATTATATCACATATAGAATATAACATCCTCGCATATACCCATGCAAAATTTATATTTATAATATGCACCATTTTCATGCACGCCATTTATGCAAGGACAAGTAACCACATATACATAAAATAGAAGCGGGAAAAAGAAAATTCGGGGCCTTACCCAAAGATGGTGAATGTGGGGTTCCAGGACTCGAGGAAAAATCCGCAAAAATACTAAAACTCAATGGGACATGTGGGGGATCAAGTCCTAGGTTTCTTGCCTCTCTAAAACCCTCCAGGGGATCAAAATAGGCGGTGAAGCTCTCCTGGGCAGTCCCAAGAAGCCTCCAAAACACCTTCACTCCGTCTTCTGTGGTGTTGTAGCTTCCAGTCCGAGGTCGGGGAAGCCTTCTCCTATGTCCAAGCTAGCTTCTAGTTGCTGTAGATCACCGGATGAGCTCCAATCCGCCGGATCTAAGCTCTCAAAGTTCAGGTTTTCTCACAGGGCTTAGGGTTTCTTCTCTCCTTCTCCTTGCAAAGAGCCAAGAGAGGGTCTTGTGGTTGCAAAGGGGTTTGTTTATAGGAAGAGACCTCTTGTCTTACGTAGAAGGTGATGTGAAGGGCTCAGAGCCGTTGGGGACATCTCCCCATGGCTGAGCTAGCTTCTTCCGGAATTCCGGGGTCTGCAGCGCACTGAGATTCAGTGATATTAACGTCCACATACATGGCCGTTTATTTAAGTATTAACATCCAACGATGTTGACGTTGACTATCATGGACGTCTACATGTTGACGCCAACTGCTCTTCGGCCAGAGCTCAAAACATGCAGAAAATCCATGCGTACGATGTATATATACATGCAATATGTATATGATATGATGTACACACTACCACACATGCAAACATACAATATTTATAATCTAATTATACACATGCGCACATAAGTATAACTAGCTAATACGTACGTAGATATTTCATACATGCATTCACAAGCATGAATTCACACAACATAAGTAAAGCACAAAATTCGAGGGCCTTACACCCTCTACATATGCATGCATGATATTTACACACAAGCACGATTCCACTCACACACACAACAAAATAAAAGGACAATTCGAGGGCCTTACAAAATTAGATAGGCAAATATCGCATGCGTAAGATAACGTACATATATATGCATACATGTATATACATATGTACTTCATATATTCACACACAATACCCATGAAATAGGTAGTATAGGATTTCTTCAATACTTAGATAGTACATGCATAACATGCATATATTATTCAAGTATTCTAAGTCTTAAGATTCTTAGTATTCATAATACACCTCAATTTTAGCTAATTGCTCATTTCCACATGAATTATCATATATATACATGCATATGCTCAAGAGAAGTATAAAACTTATAGTAGACACAAGGAACTACATATGCTATGCACACAACAAGTGAATACCCAACACACCATATAAAAGGATAAAATTCGGGGTCTAACAATTCTTACAGTAAATGACAGAAAATCCCAAGTAATTAAGGGGGTAACTTGCTAGGCTATTAGGTTGAACTTTTAGCAAGGATTCATACACGGAAATGTGCAGAAATTTGAATCAGGGTCGTAGCTGTCGATAGCCAAGAAGGTGCTGTCGACAAATTGCAGCAGACAGAGCTCAGCTTTTGCTGGTCTGTGTCCATTCCGTCGACAGAAACAGATGACTGCGACAGCTGCACACAGTCCCAGTTATTCGAGTTCAGGAAGGTTGGCCTGTCGACAACCATGAGCTGCCTGTCGATAGCCGCCTGTTCCTCACTCAAAAGAGACTTTGAATTCACCTTAAACACTCTAACCATGGAACCTATGAATCAAGGCATGATTTATATCAAATGGAAGAATGTTAATTGTAGTTCTCACAGTG
Organism: Colocasia esculenta; assembly: GCA_014218235.1. Classification (NCBI taxonomy): domain Eukaryota; kingdom Viridiplantae; phylum Streptophyta; class Magnoliopsida; order Alismatales; family Araceae; genus Colocasia; species Colocasia esculenta. The sequence continues at coordinate 1,382 of JACBKR010005818.1, read as the reverse complement.
GTTTATAAGCTAAACATACGAGATGAAATAAGAGATCTACAATTCAAACTTGTCTAGCTAGAAGCTAACATAGTGTAGTACTGAAAGCATGGGTTTGATAGCAATGGATTATTGGATAATTCCTACATGATGGACACCAAACCACAAGGTGTTTCATGAATCTAAATCAAGACTTGAAGTATCAATCATCTAAACCAAAGTCTTCATACTATTCTAATGATGATTGAGACTTCTACAAAACTCTATAGCATGTACAAGGATCAAGGGTGGAAGAAGAGGATAGGTGTGATGGGACGGGGTATTTATGCCCATTAAGGCTCCATATCCAGATCCGCCTCCCGCGAACGGACCGAAGTCTCGCAAGGGATAGCTCACACAACTGTCCAGAAGAATCTAAAAGACAAACCACAACAGTATAGACACAAGAAAGTACATGTGCTCATACCTGCATATAACAATTACAATTGTCCCATTACATTAATACATGTCCAATTAAAAAGTACAAATACCTGGGGCATACCCCGAGGGAGACAAGCTCACACAACACTAACTACTACACAACTGCTGGTGGTACAAGTCTGACACAACGCCGCTGCAAGCCAAACACTCGGCAAGCCCTGAAAAGACGTAGGGGAGTGAGCCTCAAAAAGTCACTGGCTCAGTATGGGCACCCAAAAAAACACCGTAACCACGGACACCTCAACCCCAATGAGTCTCACTGGCAGCACCAATAGCCAAACCATTTCATGCTCACAACATTTATATTTAAAGAACACTTTAAATAGTAATTGATAAACAAATGCATATTCCTTATAAAGAAAAGGAACCACAGGCTAGTCCGCTCAACAACTGAAATGCCTATGCCGCAGCCTCACAGGCACATATTCCAACGAGTTGGTTGCCTAAGCTACAAGCTTCACAGGCAACTCTCAAGTACGTGGGTAACAGAGCTGCTAACCAAAAGTTGGCCTTTATACCCAAACCACAATATGTCGGAAACCACATACATCAAGTAACATGATCGGCTACAGCGGCCAAACCATCACAATGAAAACAATATATGGTAGCTTACCCGAGGGAGGGTGAAGCACATTGAGTGGAAGGTCACACCACACGACCTCAACGAAACACAGTTCCACGTCAATACCGGAACAGACTGGTACACGACGTACCATCACAACCCATTACCCACACAGGGTACAGTACCTATTACCACAAGGTACCAGCACAGAAACCACAAGTAAACCATGTGCCGTAACAGGGCCAACATAGCAGGCTAAACAACATTTGGTGAGTCAACATTCCCCAACTTAATCAAAACTGTGCCCCACTTAGGCACACCACAAGCCATAACCACAGTCACAACTGTGCCAACACCAGGG
>JACBKR010005817.1:0-16072 GCA_014218235.1 Colocasia esculenta | reverse complement strand
AGATCTACTGATGAATCTCTGTGCAAGTACTTTGAAAAGCTTATGCAGGGAGAATTCGAAATGAGCATGATGGGGGAACTAAATATTTCTTTGGACTTCAAATCAAGCAAGGCAAAGAAGGCACACACATCTGCCAAGCAAAATACACCAAGGAATTACTAAAGAAATTTAGATTTGACAATGCAAAGCCACTGTCCACACCATGAGCACATCTACAAGGTTAGACAGTGATAAATATGGTAAGAAAGTAGATCAAAAACTTTACAGAGGTATGATAGGATCATTACTTTACTAAACTGCTAGTCGACCTGATATTCTATTTAGTGTATGCATGTGTGTAAGGTATCGGGCTGATCCTAAAGAATCTCATTTAATTTCTGTTAAAAGGATCTTTAGATATCTAGCTAGAACTCATGATCTAGGTTTATGGTATCCAAAATCATGCGAAACTAGTTTAATTGGATATTCTGATGCTGATTATGCTGGATGCAAGGTAGATAGAAAAAGCACCAGTGGTAGTTGTCAATTTCTTGCAGGATGCTTGATTTCATGGTCCTCAAAGAAACAAAATTCAGTAGCACTATCAATAGTTGAAGTGAAGCTGAGTATGTGGCTGCTGGAAGCTGTTGCACACAACTTCTATGGATAAAACAACAACTTGAGGATTATGGATTGCACATCAAGACCATTCCTTTGCTGTGCGACAACACAAGTGCGATAAATCTCACCAAGAATCAAGTTTAGCACTCCAGAACCAAGCATATAGAGGTTAGATATCATTTTATTAGAGATCATGTAGCTAATGGCAATATAAATATTTCTTTTATAGATACATTAAATCAGTTAGCAGATATCATTACAAAGGCCTTACCTGAAGAGAGATTTACGTCTCTTAGAAGGGAATTAGGCATGTGTAATTTGTAATAGATTTTTCTGCATATGACTGAAATAATAAAACTTTCAGAATAATGCTTTTTCTCTCCCTTGGAATTAAGAAAATCCCATAATTGCTTGCGTCATTACTAGCTTTGACGGTTCGTTATTTTATAAGACTTTATCTCTTGTAAAATCGTCTCCTTTTGTCGTTTTCAGCATTTATTGCAATGTCTTTTCAAAAGCAAAAGTCCTGCTTTTAATCCCGTAATCTATGCCATACCGATTTCACCTTCTCTCTCATCTCTTTCGACTAGCTTGGAATGATAAACCCTATCGACTCTGGCATCCTCTCTATGTGATTTCGAAAGAATCCCTCTGTTGCGCCAAAATCTCTTGAGGGCTTATGTTCTACTCCTTCCACGATCCACCAGATCCTCTCCTTGTTCGATTCCATGGCGGTTTCTGGGTCTCCGACACTGTTGGTGGCTACGACATTGCCGTCCTCACCGCAAAGCAGCAAGAGTGTTTCCAGCAGTGAAGACAAAGTCTGTGGCAACAAGGTAGTGGATATAGTTGATTTGGAGAAGAATGGGATGCACAGCGTGGTAGCAGTAATGCAGATAATGAAGTGGTCAAGATGGCAACTATTTCAGAAGCAAGCTACCCGGACCTGGTAAAAGCCTTTTTCATTGTCTGAAGGTAGAAGAGGACGGATTCCTTACCTCCTTAGTGAAGGGCACCCCTATTCATATTGCTTATGCTTTATTGGAATCCCTATTTGGTGTATCTACCGCCGGTCGCAGTGGGGTAGATAGTGTTGATATCCACGTCAAGGGTTTGGGGATTATTGGTATTGAGTATAAGTTGAAGGATGGCAAAATTGACATCAACCGGTTAAATGCCTTCAACCGGATTCTTCACTTCATTGTTTGCCAAATTCTAGTGCCCAGGAGTGCAACCTTATCCACTTGCACGAAAGCAGGCTCTGATATGATGTTCTGGGCGATTCAGAACCAAGATATCAACATGGCTGAGGTGATTATCGAGAGGATAAAGTTTGCATCTGCAATATTATGGGACAAGAAGAATAAATTAAATGTGTCTCTACTGTATGCTCACTTGTTGACAAGGATTTTCCAGCACTATAACATCAGTTTGAGTGGTGAAGTGTCTGAGAAGATGGGCCAAGCTATCAGGTCCAGAAATCTGAAGAAGAGTGGCTTCTCATTGGTAGCTGGGGTATGGACAAAGACCTCAGTCACTGAAGGTGAGACTATCATTGGAGAGGGTCCAAAAGTTTCTCTGTTCAAGAGGCAGAGGCAGAAGTGAGGGTTGAAGCCCCTATTGCAGAAGCTCCAGTTGTTCCAGCAATCCAAGAGGAAGCTGTCAGATTAGGAACTCAGTGTTCAAGTAGAGGAAGAAAAAGTAGCAACAGATATCAGAATTGAAGTTCATGTGGCTAGTTCAAGAAGAATTGAAGAGAAATACCTCCTGAGCTCATTGAGCCCTTGGGAAATCCTCAGAGGTTGAGTCCCCTTCGACAGTTGTTGCATAAGTAATTGAAGATATTCTGGAGACTGTCGCTAATAGTCAGGGGGAGCAAGAAAAGTGTCATGAATAATTCCATCAAATTCATGTAGAAGAAGTTGCAATGGATGTCGAGCAAGAAGATGTTGATCAAGAAGTTGTGGCTCCAGGCCACAATGATGTTTAGATGGAGGATGTTCCTGTTCAGGGGGAGCATGTAGTTGAGAAGGAAGCAGAGATTCAGGGGGAGCACTCAGTTAGCCCCCATGCTGATCAGTTTCAAGAAGGTGTTGTGGAGAGCACCTCAGATGAAGAAGAACCTCCTGTTGATTTTGTGAAGCCCACTGTTAGGGCCAGTGCTAAAGGCAAGGGTGTTGCTCAGATTCCTTTACTTACTAGAAGAGCACACCATAGTTCCAAGAAGAAGAAGTTGAGGGTCAATATGAAGCCAGTAATAGCCCAGTTAGATGCTCATGGAGAGATTCTGTGCTCATTGCAAAATGAACTATCATCTATCTTTGTGAGCCAAAGCACAGGAGCCAAGCAGATTGGAGCAATGAAAGCTGAGCATCTAGGTTTGAAGGGTGAGCTGGGAAGCATAAAGCAATTAGTATAAGATTTATCTGTTTTTGTGAGGGTGCACTTGCCCATTTCTACCCCTCCTGCTCCCACTCTTGCAGTACCAGAAAGCAGTTCAGGGCCATCAGGGCCAAGGAATGAGGAAGCAGAAGTCCGGCCAGCAGGGCCATCTGTTGAAGAAGTCATGTAATCCAGGACATCAAAGATGAGTTTGAAGTAGCCATACTTCGCTCAGTCCTGACTGTTGGCACTCACATTCATAGGACAGGCTCTTCCAGTCATGTTCCTAAGAAGCGAAAAATATCTTCCAACCTTACCACCTCTTCTAAGCCTCGTTTTCCACCTCTTTGGTTTTCTCTCACTGTTGAAAATTGCAAAAGATCTTTCTATTGTGAATTCCTCCAGAAATGCACATATGCCACCTTTTTTGGCCTTCCTCACCTTAATCTAACCGACCACCTCAATGTAGTTCTCCCTCTCTCTTCTCTTTCAAAAGCTGAACAGTCAAAAATTTTCTCTATGACTGAAGCTAAAACTGAAGATCAGTGGGCTCGGGGTCATCAGTCTTTATACAGGCAATTCTTATCTGCCAGCTCTGCTCGATTCCCACCCAGGGATCACCCACTCACTCTCTCTGAGTGGTTTGTGATTCATCACAAAAATACTTGGGGTCCTTTCATCCAGAACGAGATCAAGCTCATCAGGTACTTCCAGATGTTTAATGATTACTGCTATCTCCATAATCTGCCCGAAGTTCAGCTTGGCCAATTCCGACAAACTGTTTCACTTCTTGGTTCGGATGCTGCTCACACCACCTCCATCAAAGTGGATTTTGCCACTTTGGAGATACCAGATGTTGTGTTTCTGCCTCCACTTCATTCCTTAGTCATGGAATCTGCAGTAGGCCCTATTATTTTTGAAAGGTTTGCCAAGGTAATGGGGCGCTTCAGTGCATAAAGGAAATTCTCTTGCATTCCACAGATTCGTCTACCGGGAATATCACCAGGGCCACATCAAATCTGATGTTCTTGCCCCTCTTTTGTCTGAATGTGAGCGGCTATCTCCATCAGACTGGGAAAGACTTTACCCTCTCACTGCTTAGCAGCTTGTTGATCTCAACGCTTCTAGGCTAGATCAAATCAACCTCCTCTGTCTGCTGCCGAATTTCTAGATCTTAACTCCATTCATCTGGTTCGAGACCCATTTGAAACATGGGTTAAAGAGATACAAGGTGTATGTGGCTATGAAAAAGGAACTGAAGGCAAATCATATTTTCTATCCAATTTCAGTTGATCAATTCCTCCAACATGCTAGTTTTGGCACCTCTACCTTCTACAAATCTTCTCTTGGCAAAATGAATATGGCACTTTATAGAAGCTCAGAGGCAACTGCACATCCAGAGGATGGCTCCTGTTATGGGACCTCCTACTCTATGGTGTATGGAGTTTTTCAACAATATTTGAAGAGCAGGAACGCAGGCATGGCCGATCATTACTCGCTATGCCTCCCTTCTGTCCCCTGCTTCTACATTCCTGTACCTCCTCAGTGAAATAATATCATGTTTTCTGTATCCATTTCTTTCTTCTCTTCTTTGTCTATTTTGATTCTTTTTGCTTAATGACAAAAATGGGGAGAAAATAAAACATTCTGAAATACACTCCTTAAATTTCTCTAGCAAATTTACTTAGATTCATTTCAGAGCCTTATATCCTTTCGTTATTTTTTGTCATCACCAAAAAGGGGGAGATTGATGACCAGTCCATCCCCATATAATTTTATTTAATTATATACAATTTTGGTGATTAACAAAACCCTAACAACTATTTTCTAACAATTTTTTATGAAGTTTATCCATAGAGAATAATCGAGCCAAATCTGTAAGTAATTCTTACACTTTATCAATTAAAGTTTAGAGCATACATTTTCTAAGTCCACATCGATTTCCCTTATAAGCATAACAATTTCCCTTATAAGCATAACGATTTCATAAGTATCGTATAACGATTTCCCTTATAAGCATAACGATTTCATAAGTATCGTATAACGATTTCCCTTATAAGCATAACGATTTCATAAATATCGTATAATGATTTCCCTTATAAGCATAACGATTTCATAAGTATCGTATAACGATTTCCCTTTTAAGCATAACAATTTCGGTCTCACAACGATTCGTTAAGTGAAACAACGATTTCGGTCTCACAATGATTTGATAAGTGAAAAACAACGATTCGGTCATCGGTTTCTTAAGAAAAACAACGATTTGATTGTTGTAACGATTCGATAAGTGAAAACAATGATTTTATAGCTAGAACGATTTGCCTTTACACTAGAACGATTGCTTGCACATCGATTTACTTTTGCTTGTACAACGATTTGCTTGTACAACGATTTGTTACTCTTGTACAACGATTTGCTTGTACAACGATTTGTTTACTCTTGTACAACGATTTGCTTGTACAACGATTTGTTTACTCTTGTACAACGATTTGCTTGTACATCGATTTGTTTATGTTTGAACCACGATTTGCTCAACCAACGATTTGATTATGTTTGAACCACGATTTGCATAAACAACGATTTGCTTATTCTTAAACAATGACTTGTTCACACAATGATTTCATAGGTTGTACAACTATTTCTTTGTCATAACGACTTCATGGATCACATCGATTTCACACATGATATTTAATTATATATTTTCAAATATTGTGAAAGTCAAAGTCTTCCCGCGTGCATCACTAAATATCTTTGCATTTAATGAGATTGTACACTTCCCTGCACGATGCATATCTGGGTGCCTTCTATTCTATGTTTCCATAGCAAACACTTTTCAGGATAGCAGAATGACATTACTATTTTGGTGTACATTCTTACTGCATGGTTCTAACGTTGACTGACAAGCATGAAGACAGTCTAGCTGTCTGTGCTTCGACAATTATTGTGTGCAGGTATTTACCAATATCATATCTTACAACGTTGGACAACTAGAAGCTGAGGAATATCTTGATGAATCTTCTCTTTGCATGCATGGCTCTAGAGCATTAAATGGCTGCAAGCTTACCTGTCGCTCACGATGGACCATGCTGTCTGACATGCTTCAAGCTTCGAGACAACGACCATTTCAACAACTATAATTTCAAGAGAAGATATATAGAAGACTGATGACTCCATGAAGGATAACTTTTGCGCAATAGAGCTTTCAGAGAACCAACCTTCAACTTTTGAGCATCAGAAACAAGAGCTTCTTGCTTCACTCCATTCACTCCTTAGCTCGTAGCTCTCATCCTTCATTGCCTAGTTTTTTTAGAGCTTGTAGTTCTGAGAGATTTGTTTTATTGTTGATCTTTCTCTCTCAGACTTTGCCTCAGATTAAGCATTTCATTGTGAGCTTGGTCTAGGGGCCTTTCACCTTCTTTCACATTTGTTGTGAAGTTCCTCTTCGGGTTGTGAAGAGAAGACCTGTTGAAAACAGGTGGTGTGTATTCCCTTCGGTAAGGAAGGAAAACCTATGTATCAGGGTGGTTGTATACCTCTTCGGGGTTAGGAGAGAAGGCCAGCTACGGCTGGATGTGTAAGGGTCCTTAAGGGGGACAGTACCCTTAGGTAGTGAAATCCCAAATTGTTGCTGGGGATTGGACGTAGGACTCCTTGGGATAGGAGGTCCGAACCAGGATAAAATTTCCTGTGTTATGTGCTTATGTGCTATTTGTGTGTTATCTTCCTTATCATTAACACTAACAATCGAACTTAGTGTTTTTCTGTTAAAGTGTTTTTGTTGACAGGTTTCTATTTAAAAGAAATTTTAAATCTCATTCACCCCCCTTTGGGCTTGCCAGTTGGGCAACAGAAGAGAGAGGAGGAAAAGCAGAGGAGGAAGGCGGCGGAGGAGGTGGAGAAGAAGAGGAAGGAGGAGGAGGAGGAGGCTGAGAAGAAGAGGAAGGAGGAGGAGGAAGAGCAGAAGAAGAAGGAGGCGGAGGAGAAGAAGAGGAAGGAGGAGGAGGAGGCTGAGAAGAAGAGGAAGGTGGAGGAGGAGGAGAAGAAGAAGAGGAAGGAGGCGGAGGAGGCCGAGAAGAAGAAGAGGAGGAGGAGGAGGCGGAGGAGGCAGAGAGAAGAAGAGGAAGGAGGAGGAGGAGGAGCAGAAGAAGAGGAAGGAGGCGGAGGAGGCAGAGAAGAGGAGGAAGGAGGAGGAGGAGAAGAAGAGAAAGGAGGTGGAGGAGGCGGAGAAGGAGGGAAGAAGAGAAAGGAGGCGGAGGAGGCAGAGAAGAGGAGAAGGAGGAGGAGGAGAAGAAGGAAAGGAGGAGGAGGAGGCAGAGAGAAGAGGAAGGAGGTGGAGGAGGAGGAGAGAGGAAAGACGGAGAAGGAGAGAAGAGAAGAAGATGAAGGAGGGTAGGAGGAGGAGAAGAGGAAGATGGAAGAGGAAGAGAAGAAGAGGAAGAGGTGTCATATTTCCCCATTCTCATTGTTCAGACAAGTTACAGTTGGGACGAGAAAAAGGCGGCAACTGGAGATATATACGATATAGTTTCTCCTTAACAGTAGAAGATACATAACTTAACATTCTGTTACAGTAACCTTAATGTTACATAACAGTAACATTAAGACCCCATTACAGTAACATTAAAGTCCCCTTACAGAAAATTCTTTTCTTACTTACTCCATCGCATCTAGAGGATTATCGGTACTACAAAGCTTCGAAAGTCAATGTGTCCACGTCCGAACGATCTTTCTTAGCTCTCAAGAGAGTACAGACACACTTTCGACGGGCAAGAAAGAAGGGAGACAAGATTACGTCGCCCGGGAAGTATGAGGAGTGGACGAAAAGTCTGGATTGAAAGATTTTTAAATGAGTGCATCATTAATGAGTACGTGTTACAGTACATGTGTTTCCTTTTTACAGTTCGGAGCTTTTCTGTTACATATATTAGTTCGTCTATTACAGTATGACATCTCCATCTTACAGAAGATGTACACCTTTATTACATGTAGTGATTTGATGTTCGGTGACACTCTCGAAGGATATGATAATTTCCTCACATTCAAGGACATCCAGAAACTATTGTTGGGGGCAAAGCAAATCGGTCATAATTGACTACTACGTCAACACTTACTTGTTTCTCCCCCGTCAAGAGAGAACCTGAGCATTTTTAAAACTTTTGGATATCTAAGAGCCACTTTAAAGGGTTACATTCAATCGTGCAAAGATGATAAGAGCAAACAACAACATCTCGATTACTCTTTCAAAAGATTGGACAGCGCCCCAACTGAATTAGACCTTCTTCCTCCCCCATGCACATTGGGACGAACAATGGGCTCTTTTGGTCATCAATATTAAAGAAAAAGAGTTCCACGTGTACGATTCATTAAGAAACAAAGATCGTCCTGACATTCCACAATACGTAAGTGCCAAGTGTTACATACAAGGCTTACATTTGTTACAGAGCATGCACACTTATGTTACATATGTTACAGTAAATGTACATCAAGTAATTGGAACTCTTTTGTTAATTCTTTCATGCAGGTAGACATACTGAGAACATACATGAAGGGCAGGGACATCGATTCAAATAATTGGTCGCTACGCTACCCCGACCCATGCCCACAACAAGGATCGAGAGACGACTGCACCATTTTTACTTGCAAATACATGGAGTGTCTAGCACGTAGGGACACTCAAGGTTTCCCCTTCAGTCGGGATGACATGCCAACCGTGCGAGCAAGGTTCGCCCTACACTTCATCAAAGCGTACTTCAATGCACAAGAACGTCATATAACTGAAGGAGAAGAACCATACTTGCCGCACGTACAATTTCCAACAGCCACTGTAATGATATTGTACATTTACTTGAGGAAACACTTGTTTATTTATTACAGTGAGGACACTGTCTACTAATGTTTTCTATTACACTATATGTAATAACATGTTACAGTATGTACTTATTTTCATTATAGTTTTTTTCATTATAGTATAGATAATAGCATGTTACAGTTTGAGCACTACACTCTTACAGTTCTACCTGCAGTACGATCACTACACTCTTACAGTTCTACTGTCAGTACAAGCACTACACTATTACAGTATACGTAATAACCTGTTATAGTATTACTTATGTTGATTATAGTATACATAATAGCATGTTACAGTATGTTATTGCTAACATGTTGAGTTTGCATGATAGAGAGCACATACAATGGATTTTATATCGGCCACAGAAGACTACATAAAACGAAAATATATTGCATAAACAAGCCCCATTACAATAACTCTCTACACTCCCTAAGCCGACTATTGGGGGGAGGAGGGAGGGGAGGAGGAACAGATGGGTTCTGCCTCAGGGCCGATGTCATGGAGGATGTTGGTGAGGCCCTTGTGGCCGTACAGCCGAGAGGCTTTGGCCAAAGCCATCCTCCAGCTAGTGTAAAAAACCATTCCAGAAGTCGGGGCTGAAGGGCGGTGGCGAAGGTGGAGCCTGTGGCGCCGAGGGTGACAGTGGCACGGGTGACGCAGGTGTCTTGCCATCTCTGTGGGGAGCACCATCAGATGAAGACATCTGCAAATAAAGAGGAAGAAGACGAGCAAGAAAGATAGGAAGAAGAAGACTCAGAGAAGCTTGTGAAGGATAGTATGAGGCCCTGGGTTCCTTTTATAGTTGTGAAGAACGGTTCACGGGCCTTCAAAAGGACCTGTGTAGTGATGTCAATGGTTGCTGTAAGTGTGCTCGACTGTTATGTAAGAGCAACTTCCCATCGATGTGAGTTCATGACCTTCGAAAGGATAGAAGCGTAAGTGTCGATTGGGAAAAAGGCATTCGAAAGGATAGAAGGTTAAGACGGTAATGGAAAAAAGAGACGGATGCCAAAGAGGCAGAACTCATGAATCGAGGATCATAAATGGTGACGTCTCAAAAGTAGGGATTGGAAATTAAACTGAGCGAAAAAATAAGGACTCTACGTCTTCCAGTATTCTGACAGGGACGAGGAAAAAATTACCACTCTCTGACAGGGACCCCCAATTAATTTTCCCTAATTATTATCTAAAGATATCCCATTCTGACACATTTATTATTATAAGAGTCTTTCTATGTTCGATAATGGGCCGAACATGGTTCCTATTTGAAATAGGGAGCGAATAATCGTCAGTGCAGACGATAGCCTCGAAATTAGAAGACGTCACGGGAACCGAATAGAGAAAGACTCCTACATTTTGACGTCGTCTATGGGAACGAATGAGAAGCCATGCGCTCTATCCGAGCGTCTCATCTTCATGAGATCTGCACACCCTTATCCTCACTGGTGGGGTTGTGTAGATGTATACTTTAGTCTCACATTGAAAGATAGTGAGAACAAGTGTGTGTTTATCAGCAAGAGCCTCACCTCTTCTCTCAAGAGGGCCCTTTTAAGGACAAAATCCCAAACATGCTCACAATACCTCTTAGGAGGCACACTTAAAATCATGTATCTTCAGTGACGGTATGACACGACGCGTTTATAATAACACCAATCGGAATAAGACTGGGAATCGATATCAGATAAGCGATCGATGGACACGTCGCATATTACACCAACGGTATTCAAACATCAATCGATACTAACTTCAATCGGAACAAGCACCAATTGAAATAAGAAAGGCGACGACTAGAACTGTCGCGAATAAGTGTTCCACAATCGATGTTGTTCACCAATCGATATAGAATTGCGACGTATTGACACGACGCTTTTAAGATAAATCAATTACTGGTCAGTAATCGATATAGAATTGCGACGTATTGACACAAAGCTTTTAAGATCAATCGTTTACTAGTCAGCAATCGATGTGAATTGCTACGATTTAACCTGACACATATTAATTGTTCTTCATCAGTCAATTTGAAACGCGACCATTGTGTCCATCGCGAATTAGAATTTCTGCTCAAACTTTCAGCATGCTAGGAAAATAAAGGGGAAGCACCAGGAAATGTAGAGGAAATTGGGGGAGACCCTAAATGATGGGGAAAATTACTCTCTTAAGGCAAAAAGGGAGTCATTTGTGGCAGTATGACGTAATTGAAGAAATCTTGGAGGTGGACAAGTACCATTGATAATGGTGGGGAGAACTTCCGCCGGTCTGCTCAGTAACCTAAACTCTATCACTGTGTGTGACGGTCCTCGCCGCTCAGGCCCGTTAACCCAATAACGTTCCCGACACGACTCCGTCTCCCGTGAACGAGCCGAAGCCTCACAAGGGATATCAACCACACATGTCTATGGAAATATAAAAGAACACGCTGAACATATTTAAGATTCCATTTCTCACATATATTCACATGAAATGTACATACTCAGTCCATAACATAGTCATAGTACAAAGACAACAGCCCGGGACAAAACCCCAAGGCTCACAAGTAGAAACATTACTCTGCTGGTGGTGAAGGCCCGACTCCACTACGATGCTGACCGAAACTAGATGAGGGATGGGAACCCTCCTACTCTCCTTCACCTGGAAGAAGAAGGGGTGAGCCTCACAAGTCACTGGCTCAGTAGGGCAACTCTCCCAAAGCCAAGAAACAAAATGTATAACAGATATAAATAGCAAAGTTGTAAAGCATTTGAAATATATAACCGCCTAGGCATGATGCTATAGCTGAAAGTAAGTAAAGGGCAAACCATGTACGCGTGTACAAGCTAAAGAAGGGCACGCCGCACACGAGTCATGAAATTTGGTTCACGACACCAGCCACAGACCCGGACAAACAACACAAGTACACCTCTCAGTCTCCCAGCCACGGACGAAAGGTCCAACTGCTGCTCCACCTCAACAGGGTCAAAAACTGTGGAGACAAACTAACACCACTCCTGTCAACTACACAACTGCAGGCCCAAGCTTGACACCTTTAGGGACTCCGGCCGAGAACCCTAAAGTGAGGCACTGGAAACAAGACTAGCTAGGGACTAGTACGTCTACTGGTGTCCATCCCCAAACCAAGAGCGCGCTATAAGCAACCGCACACCCACAAACATGAGTCGCTACCCCCTGTCATCTTTCCCTCCGCCGAACGTACAACTCAAATACGGGAGTGATGGTGTCCAGGAAGACAACAAAACCCTGACAGTACAGCGTACAGGACAAGCCCTGAGCACCTGGTGCTAGGGTAACTGATTGGAGAGGTAACCACGGAAGGCGTGACAACCCACCTTGCTATGCACATTTCCAAGTAAAATCCCTCGTTGTCAACCACAGTATGAGTTGACACAACCCAAACAGGCCCTACATTGCATTGCCAACATAGCCCAAGCAATGTAGGACAGAAACCAGACATACTGGCCACAAAACACCAGAGCTCAGGTGGCCACATTCTAAAATGTGACCAACACAGTAGTCACCTATCGACTCAAATCGCGACGGACCAACTTGTCGCCTTAAGGTCTGAATCGCGATGGTCCTGGTCGTCGCGTTCACATGAATCACGACGACTGGTGCTGTTGCCTTTTAGACAGCAGAAACACACCCTGGACTACCATTCTGTAAATCACATCACAGAGCCATACATGCTGTAAAAGTAGGAATATAACACCCTAAGCTGCTTTCTATCATCCACCATGATTTCCCAGTCAAAATCCATAAACCCCAATCCATACATTCCATGTAACACCCTCCTCCGACCGCACACACATACATATGCATATTACATATCACATAGCTCTTGATCGGAAGAGGGGTTACACTAACAAACTTCGTTATGGGCTAACAAATCTGTGTAGTGTCCAAGACTAGAAAACCATTCCACAAAGGCATCTTTGAAAATATTATACGTCAACAAAGTAACTTAGTATCAACACCCATTATTTACGTAAAGCCAAACTTCCTCTTCTAGACCTTTAATAGTACAACAAAATCTCTAAAGAGTCACTAAAACTATGCTCTTCTACTTCTGCTTCTTCATCACCAGTAGAGTTGTGAATAATCTGTAGCTGAGTTTGCACTCGCCTTCAATCTGAAAGGGGTGGGGAAACAAAGGCATGAGTTAGAGGGACCAGTAGGTGATAGTAAGCGTAAAGATAGGAATTTCAATTGCATAACTAAGTGAGTATTCAGAAGGTGGCATATGGATCAAACATATTTGCTCATGAACTTCATACTTAACATAACATATAGCCCAAGTTGGTTTCATAATGGGCTCAAACAAATCTCAGAACAAAGTCATATTTGTCTTTCAAAATTTAGATCATAACTTGATTTCAGAACAAATTCGACAGGCATCATACTGCTGCTCAAGAGGTTACTATATAGACGTAAATACATCCTCAGTGCCTAGGCGATTCCAGCACCTTGGATCTTGTTCATTACGCAAGAACGGGTTATTACCCACCATCGTCAGTCCATTGACTTGGATTTACCTACAAACTGTCGCCCCATAGCTGATCACAAGTGACTGGTGCTACCACAAGTGATCCTAATCCCTCTTTGAAGAGAGCACTGTCTTCAGATCATAAGTTATATTTCATGAGCACAATAGAGATAGAAATTCCAAAGATAGTTTAATGATTGAGTAATTAAATCATCTTGGTCATAAAGTAGTTTAGAGTCCAAGAAAATGAGATAAACAACTTGTGAAGTCACTAGCATAGTGAGTCTTCAAAAGATGGAACAAGAATTGGTGCTGAAAACATAACAGGGCAGCATCTGTCGACAGCTAAAAGGTAGCTGTCGACAGCTAGGTTTCCAGAACCTGTATCTGGGATTCTGATAGTGGCTGTCGACAGGCAAGAATCATCTGTCGACAGCTACTGATTTTGCAGAAGTTCTGGGTTCTGTGAACTTGAGCCTGTCGACAAGTGGTTCTTGTCTGTCGACAACCGTTGGTTCCACTTCCAAAAATTGTGTAACTGTTCTAAGGGACTTATCTATGAAACCAATGGACCTATACATGAATCATGTCAAATAGTAAACCTATTTCTAGCCTTCACTATTGATTTACAGGTTGAGCAAGATGACATATAAGACTACAAACCTACACATGTCTGGCTAGAACTCAACATGACATGATACTGGGAGAATAACTCCTACAACAACAGCTATAGGAGAATTCCTACATGATAGTAACATAATACCAGAGGTATTTAAGGAGTCAAATGAAAGCTTGAAGGTACAAACATGTATACAGAAGATGTACACACTAATCCAAGATAGGTTGGCAAGTTCAAAGGCTACATGTGTGTAGTTATGAGCTTTCTAACAGGGTAGAAGAAGGTATAAAGAGAGGATAGAATCCTTCAGACATACATACTAAAACATGATCACAGAGATGAACTCACAATTCTTAAGATGGCTTACAAGGTGGAAAACGAGTATATGTGTGGACATGAACTTTTAGCAAAGGTAGGAGACAAAGATTGAGAAACGAAAAGAAAATGCTACCTGATTAAAAGATGAAACCTTCACTTCCTCTTAACAAGAAACCCACAACCAGTAGGAGGAAGGAGATGACAAGGTTTCAAACACGGTTGCAACAGGAGTAGAAGCAACAACAATAGAAAGAGCAGCTACCCACCAGCACCAGGTGCACGCACAGCAATAGCACAGTAGAAGGACAAGAACTGAAGAAGAGCCAGGGCAGGAAGGAGACCCAGCAGATGCTAGCGTTGGAAAGACTAGTATGCTGGTTACGGGGAGGTTTTTATAACTCAGCAAAGCTCCCATGCATGAGGACACACAGGCCCTTGGTGTGTCACATAAAAACCATTTGTTTTTTTTTTACTGTCGACACGTTAAACTACACCCTTCACAGCTGAACACCTCATGTAAATACCTGTTAACCTCAACCCCTTGTGTGCTGGCCTTCTCAATGCCTCACACTTAGGCACTAAAAATTCCCAGGAAAATTCCCACTGTATTAGCCCATAATTAAGCTAGCCCAAAGATCCTCATGTAAATATATTCAAATTATGTCCATTTGTGTTAAAATTTCTACCATAGTCTAATGTAAGGGTTTTACAAATTATGGTGATTTTAGTTCAATTTTTAGAATTTATTTTCTACTAGGTGAAAAATTGCCCGAAAAATAGTTGCGTCATCTTAATCTCAAAACCGTACGTCAAAAAGTCCGGATATTTACATATTTTATATCACCACATTTTTCTAAGAATTATGGTGTTCTCGGATTTCATTTTTGTTACAGAATTTTGGTGTCGCCCTGTCGGAGCGCGCACCTCTAAGTACGTTACTAGAATAGCATTACTAATATAAATAATCCTAAATTAGAGTTAATTACATCTCATGATAGTGATTATATTTAACAATACAATTATTCATAATTTTCTAGTAAATATAATTTTCAGGGGTTACATTCCATGCAATAGAAATAGGGTAAAGTTCCCCTACCAGCAAGTGAAACGCAAAACCGACGTCACCCGGAGATTCCCTCCCGCTCCGAAGCTCCTCCTCGCGCCAAATCATGCCAAATAAGCAGTAAATAGCCAGAATCGCCCCAAACCCCACAATTCAGCTTCTCCCAGCTGAACAGTGCAACTGCACTATTCGGCCTAGGGCAGAAGCCCAAAACACACTGGTTTAAATCGCGACGTATCGGCCCGTCGAGTTTAGAAACGCGATGTACCTCACCGACGCGTTAAACCCCGACGCCCCTGCATGCGCCATGCAGCGCGCATGCAGTGGCGCCTACTGAAAGCGGTTCCAAATCACTATGAGGAAGGTGGTCACGTTCAACTAAGATTGTGACGTCTGGTTACGTCACGTTCTTAATGAGCCCGACAGAGGTCTATTTGGACTTGAAATTCCACCCTCCAGCCTCCCAACCTGACTATCTCCTAAAAAGAATTTAACGCTTACTCAAACAAGTATGGATACATTTTGTACATTTCATCGGCCAACTCCAAGTATCTTCACCACCTTGCCTGTTTCCCATATGATCTTTACCAACTCAATGTCCTTATTTCATAACTTTTGTGTTTGTCTGCCTGTAATCATCACTGGATACTCTGGCATGGATATATCTGGCATCAAGTCATCCCGTGTGTAGCTGACAATCTGTGAAGATCCCAAATATACCTCCTTAACTTTACCATTTCTGCACACTGCTGCACCAATTCTGGT
>JACBKR010005816.1:0-16331 GCA_014218235.1 Colocasia esculenta | reverse complement strand
ATAGTATCTAAATAAGTAGGTGTGTAAACCTTCATGAGTTAAAAAAGATTTTGTGTCAGCCTGGCGCACGTTTGTATCTACCTTCATAAAAGACAATCCCCACATCTGCGTGAAAAGTTGTGGGGTCCATCTTTTGTGTCAGTATATATTTCTAAAAAAAAAGAATTTATTATTTTTACCCCCTTGATTTCAAAGTTGGCCGGATTATAAAGTCGGATTGGACTATATTCTCTAAGTATGGTGGGAACTGTGGCGAACCAATCCAATCCGATTTGATTTGGTCCAATTTGCATTAAATTTGAATAAGAAAAAAAAAAAATCGTACCGAGCCAAGTGTGCCAAGAACCACAATGTCCAACTCAATGTGGTAAGTCCAACCATGCTTGATCTCATGATCTGTCCTATTCAAAGACTTACCCTCCACTCCAGATACTTACCGGTAGTAAAAATAAAACTCTACATTCCACGTTTTTATCCCGGTAAAAAAACACTTTTCTAGAGGTTTCTTCCTCAAAAATTTGAAGGGACTTCCAGCTGATATTTTTGGGCGAGGTGGTGGGGTTGTTGATAAAACTACTTTAGAATCTAGATCGTGGTTGGGCGCCGTATCATACCATATCACAATATTATGGTCGATCCAGTGCGTTCTAGAACGTTTAAGAGATCAAGCACCGTTGATTTGTTGGATTCAAATTGGTCAATCGATTTCGTCTTAACGGTCAATTGATTCATCTAGTGAGCGCCTTCGGATGGCCAGTAGATGAAAATCTAATATTGGTCGACTTATTTCTCTTGATCGGTCGATCGATTTTATTAAGATGACAATTTGACATCCAAATCTCATGGTTTTCAAAGAGAGATCAAAACGATCGATAGACTTGACATTTTTGATCGACCAATCGGTACAATATAATTTGAACCATGCAAGTCGGCCAGTATACGTTTTACGATCAACCTTGATCTAGATTAAAGAAAAATTCCTAAATAGGGAAATTTTAGTTTTCTAACTCTTCAATCCGTAATTTTTATAGATTCATCGCTATTCAGACCTTTCAATTAATCAGTATTCGGTAATTAAACACCCTCTTTAAGGGCATTCTCCTAAAAATTTGGAGGGAACAGAAGGGCTTATTCTTAATAGTCTTGGGTGTTTGCCAAAGAAGTATATAATGATAGTGGTTGATCATAATTTTCTTTATCAGAGAGACTAATTCCTAAATCTGACAGAGATGCTTATATAGGGATTTAAAATCAAAACACCAAAATCACATGCTACCACATGATGAGTTAATCCTCAAGAATTAGATTTGATATTATAAAGATATAAAAACCTACTTTCACGGATTCGAACCCCCAAGAATTAAGCGTTTCTCAACCAGAATTAGAAAACCAATAATATCCCTAAACATGCAACTACACTTGCGAAAGGGCAAATGGGGAAGAATAAGATTAAAAAGGTTTTAAAAAAACTAACATCCGACCTGCCGGATTCGAACCAGCGACCTAAGGATTCATCTGCCCGGGTTAACTCCACTACAGTCCTCCGCTCTACCAACTGAGCTAAGGTCGGCTTTTGAAAAAATGTGAACCTTTAATAATTTGTCTGATTAAATGTATCCCATTATTTAGAGTTCCTATATTACATAGTTTGAACTGAATTGATCTTGCGAATTAGTTCTTAACCTAAAAGCCTCTCCATTGATCACCAATTCAACGTGCCATCCATCTGCCTTCATGCTCTTCGCCTTCTATGTTGAGCTCTATGATACAAGGAGGAGGCGATTGCATCATTTCTTACATAGCACCACTTTATATTTGGTCGATCGAGCAAAAGTATTTAGTTGGTTTACTCAGTCGACAGGTTGAGTCGCTTGATATTGGACCCCACATTTTATGGAGTCTAACACCCAGTTAATCACGTGGCCGATCGAGCAAGCTAGCTAAATTTTTTTGCTTGGTGGGTAAGATGTTAATCTTTTTCTTTTCCTCGATAATCTCTTAGCCATGACAATGCGCTAGTGCCGAACACACTGCACTCTAATTTTCGCCATTTGATTTGAATTTCCTAGAAAAAAAAGGGTGGATTTGATTCGATTTTGTGTATTTTCAGATGAGGCAGCTTGCAATATTATTTGGATTTTGGCTTTTATGACTTGTTATTGAATCCTCTTCGATCTAATTGCACGGTATTCTCACTCTCACTACAGGAATTTAGTTTCTTTTACGGTTACAAAAGTCGTAAAAATTTAAAATATCGTTATAAAAAATAATAAATTAATTAAGAGTCTCTAACTGTAATAGAGAGACTCGTATTGTAAAAAGACTTAACATATATAATGAGTTACAATTCTGTCGTGAATTAAAAAATAAATTAAATATCTGATAAATACTTCTAATTAATTGTTCTAAAAAAAATTACAAAACAGAAGTGCCGCAAAATCTGCTACCGTTTTTGCTGGATTTTTTTTAAGGTGATATTTTGTGTCACCATAAATATCTAAATACCGCAATTATAGTTGTCGCCAAAAAAACCTTTTTTACGGCGACAAAAAATGTCGCCACTTTACCTAATTATTTGCGGCGGTAAAAGTCCCCTTAAAAAGTTATAAATTAGCTAAAATATTTGAATATCCGTACAACTGTAAAGTACCGTAAAATATAGAAAATGAACTATTCTTTACACATTTATACTATCATCTTTTCATTACCAAACTGAAATCTAAGTAAAGCATAGAAATGTATGATATCTCCCTTTTTTTTTTCTCCGTTCTGAATCATATGGCTTGGGTTTGCTACATTTAGGGTTGTCAACAGGTCTGAATCGAAAATGAGTATTTTTACTTCCGCTTTTTATAAGAAATTTCGGAGTTGAAAATGGAAACAAAAAAGATATTTCCGCTTTCAATAGGAAAATCCGAAATGGAAACGGAAACAAAATAGAAACTTCGGATGTAACAACATTTATACAATTAGAATTAATTTATAAATTTATAAATATATTAACTATTATATATTAATAGTTTCAAATGTAAATTTAATAATCTTTTCTAGCATATTTTCTCCATCATGTACATTATAATGACACTTACTAAATGAAGTATAACATGATCAAATTAGTATGGTAAAATCATATAGTTATATATAATGGTTGAGTAATAGATAATCAATATATGTAGATATAAAGATTATTAGAGAAAAATATTACCATATATGATGGTACCAGAGAGTGACCACTAACTAATAATTGGAACAAGAATAGATGACATTTACATATAAATTATGGGAGGTGAGAGATAATGTGTTAAAAATTTAAGAGCCAAAGGTTCGAGTTTGAGGAACTTTTATAATAAAAATATTATATAATATATATTAAAAGTTATCGAAACGAAAATAAAAAGTGAATGCGAAATTAGGTATTTTCGCTTCCGCATCTTATAAGAATTCAGATATCTATTCCGCTTCCACTAAATTATTAAAAAGTTTTTTTTTGAAATTCCGCATCTTATACAAAATCTGAAAATAAGTTGACTAAACAAAAATTTGACAACCCTAACTACATCTGATATCTGAATACTGTCAATCGAATTACTTTGATCTACATATGATCTTTATATATTAGCACGTAGAATTGTCAACTTTCTCAATGACTAAACATCACTTTGTAGTCTGATAGCAAAACACATTCTCCAGTAAATGGGCACAATATGACTCATTATAATATAGAAATTGTGGCAGATGACTTGTCAATAAAGTTAGTACTGGAAAAGCGATCGAATCAGCAATGACTAATTCTATCATTGATCAGCAGCATCAGCAACTTATCAGGGATGGAAAACATTTGTCTCTAATAGGCAAATGATATTTGCCGTCACTAATTTATTGTTGATTCCATCGCTGATTAATGACAGAAATTTTCATAATATTCCCTCGCTAATCAACAGCAAAATTTCTCCGTCGAAATCAGTGACAGATTAGTGATAGATTTACATTAAAAGTCACACTTTTTTCTTACGGCGGTATAAGAAATATTTTATATTTCACAAGTTTGCATCATTATCTGCATTCTTGTAGAAGAGCATTGTCTTTTTGTATCTCACGGCTTAATTAGCCCGAGAAAATTTCTTATATTATGAATGATTAATTTGCTGCCGAATCGGAAAAGAGATGTTAGAAGTTGTTTACCAATTCTATTCTCCTAGTCTGCTGTGCTAGTCTCCAGTTGCTGTTTCATCTCTAGCTCAAGTTGTGCAAGAAAATTTTGAGGGAAGATGGGTTATGTGGGGTTATGCATATTTCAATTTACATAATTTGTTAAAGTTGAAAATATATTTATGTCTATAGAAAATTTAATCTTTGAGATATCTGACGAAGAAGCAGATGATGATGATGTGGGGCTATATAAAAATTAATCATATTTATTGTTGGGATAATTAAGTTGTCTACGGAATCTTAAGCACATGCTTTCTTAGTCTGAGCGTTCTGATTTTTATTAGAATTTGTAGTCTTTTTGGATTTTTGCCACCCGTTGTACTTGGTTTTGGCCATCTCTCTTTTACCTACATTTCATCAATAAAATGGGTAGATGTTTTTTCTTTAACCTAAAAAAAAAAAGGATTTCTTGCTCCTACTAGCTTATTCCTTGGAGGGTAAAATATATGGTCACTCAAGGAGAACCCTGGGGCAACCATCCATAGAAAGAAGGTGACATACTTTGCTACTATTTTACTTCTTCATGCTTTTGGCAATACTCATTTATGAAGATCCTATGACTTAACCTGACAGTCAATTTTCTGAACATGTTATTCTTGCAGATTAATTTCTTTCTCCAAATACGCAGGACAGTCCACGTGGCATGGTTTGATTTATAGAAGTTTTTTAAGAAATCAAACCAACCAAATTCGGACCCAACTCGAACCAAACCAAATCGAAGTCCCTTGAAACCAACCAAACCAAACCGAACCAAATTAAATTCGATTTAGTTCGGTTTGGTTCGGTTTAACTTGAAAATAAATAGGCCTTTAGATTCTCTTATCTTAAATAAGATTTTAATCACTTGTTTCTCTAATAAATAACTATCAAATAATATTTAAATAAAATATTAAATATTGATGATCATATTAATATCCATAATATATATTTTACGTAAATATATTTAAAATTTGATAGATATATATATAAATTAAAACTTATTATTATAATTCGGTTTAATCGGTTTGGTTTGATTTCTAGAGCTTAGAAACCGAATCAAACTGAATTTTTTTTTCGATTTGATTTGAAACCAAACCAAAAATTTTCATGTTCAAACCGAACCAAACCAAACGGTTCGATTTAATTTTTCGGTTTGAACCGAATAGTGAACACTCCTACAACTTGGTCATCAGGGGTATGTAGAATATTGACAGCATTTGCATGATTTTTTTTCCTTTTTTTAGAATGTGTAGTTTGGGGTTTCTGGGAGTCCCTTGTCCATCATTTTTAGCATATTTGATGATCTTTAAGCGGCGTTGATGCATTTGTGAACATACTTCGTGATGTTACGAGGACGCATCCCCATCACCTTTGTGAACATACTTCATGCACAAGTATGTATAGATAAATTTTAGAAAATGGATGCTGGATACTTTTTTTTGAAAATTAATTAATTTTTGCTTTTAATAATTTTAATACGGCAGTATATTACATATATGCCAACTGATAATTGTAAATTTTTTAGTGAGATAGTTTGCCAATCTGTCAATGAACCCAAAATGCATAAGCCCAAAAGTTGAAGAGAACAACAAAAGAATCCCATGGCTGATAACCCAAAAGGCCAAAAAGTCCAAATCAATGGGTTGAGCCTAACCGAATCAAATTAGTTCAGTTTGATTTGTTTTTTGAACCGGACCAAATGAACTTTAATCAATCCTATCTGAAAATGTCAAGAAGTCCAAATCAATAAATTGAATCGAATCGAATCAAATCGAATTAATTTATTTTAATTTTATTCGATTAATATAGGAATTGGGTCAGTTCAGTTCAGATTGAAAATAAACTTGAACTAGAATCATGTGCTTTTCAATTCTTTCAATTTTTTTGCTGACTCACTTCCCTTTTCATGAATGCTTGGATTCATGATAAACAAAATCTTGGCACTTTGTTATTAATTAGTGCTATTAATATCCATAGGGCTTAAAAACGAGTAGGAATCCGAAAAAGAAAATAAATATTCCACTTCTGCTTTGCATGCAAATTATCCGAGATAAAAAATGACAACAAAATGGGTGGTTGTGTTTCCTCATCGGTCTACTTAATTTTATTTATAGTAAGCTTTTTTAAACATTACGGATGGTACTCATAAAAAACAAGTGCATAATTAGATTCCAAGACATCTACTTGTTTTTCCAGCTAGAGGATTTCGACTAGGTCGATTAGTTAGAATTCTTGTTAAAAATAAGAGGTCATGAGTTTGATTTCCGAGAGGAGTTTATCTGATCTACATACAATTTTAGAGATGTGTAAGTCTTAAGTTTTTCTGATCAAGTGAGGTAAGAGTAAAACGAGTACATAAAAAATAGGGTTGTCAAGTCCTGATCTTAGAGTCTACGGATACTAATTTTTGAACTCGCAAAGTCACACGAGGTGAGGTTTTTCGTTACCAAAAATAAAAAAACAAAAACTCCTATAAACTATTAGAAATCTGTTTTTTTCCCTATAAAATGTCAAATGCTTTTACCAGAGTTCCATAGGCATCATCTAAATAAAAATATATGGGAAAAAAAAACCAGAACTCAAATTATACCCATTTATGGCCACAACTAGTACTCGGCATCATTTTTCTTTTTATTTTAAAGCTTATATGCTCTAACATTTTGATCCATTTCTTTCCAATCCATTCCATTATTTTCATAGGTTTCTTGTGTCATATTAGAGCTTTGAGAATTTGAATGTTGTGAGAAAAGTTATTTTCTTTGAAAGACTACTCATTTAAGAAATAAATAATTAGGGAAATGCTTTTTTGTTTATTGAGAAGAAAAATATGTAAAATTTTTTCTTATCTCTAGATTCAAGAAAACTGTTTTTCTTGGATAAAAATAAAGTTCCCTTTTTTTATCCTATGTGGATTTCTCCCTCATTCTCTTAAGAATGGATAAAATCTAATATTTTGAAAAGTTTTCAAGATGTCACTTTTTTTTTAATATTAGGGGAAGAAAATGTGTCCCTCTAGCCAAGAATGTGAAAGTTTCTAAACAAAGAGAAATATTTATAACAGTCTAATTAATAACATATCTTATGGGGATTACTTGTCATGTAATTTCATTGACTAAGAATTTTATCTTACCCTTCTTTCTCTCCATGAGATGATGCATGCCCCGCCGCTTGGGCGCGCGATTTGCTCGGGTGGTCGGACATTAAGTATTTCCCTCTCTTCCCTTGTGTGACTAACAAAATTATTTGACAACTATTCTATATAAAACTTTTTATTAGATGGGATTAGTAACAAGCATTTCTTCTAAACAAAATTCACCTCCACCACATATGAGTTGACCAGATATCTTGGAAAGATCACAAGACATGGTCTATAAGTCATATAAATCCTTAATGCTCCCTGTGACTGTGGAGTCAAAGACCATATTGTTGTACTACACCTATTTGGTCCACCCAAGACACAAAGTGTGCCTTCCTATGAGCAAAGAAGATTAGTTTAAATGAGATGCATTGGGATGTAAAGTAGAAGGGTGATCCATTTCTGATCCTTAGAGTTTTTATATTTGTCAATTGCTCTTTCCAATCTATCTATCCGTTAAAAAGTCCCTATGATTACACATTTATAATAAGCATCAGAATATTAGAAATAAGTCATTCATATCTCTTCCATTCTTAGACCAAAAAAAAAAAGTTCCAATGTAGGTGCTTAGCATGTTAAGACATGACATCACTTACTTATCAGACCAATTTACCACTCTACAAAATAAGTATAACATAACTTCGTGCAAGGATCGTTCAAGGGAAATGATGTGATATTTATCTTTTATATAATGATAAAATTAAGTGTGATAGAAACCGAGGTATGATGTATCCTACCATTATGTAATCTATAAATAGATAGTAGTAAATTCTTTATAAATATCTTAAAAACTATAGAAGCTTTTTTCCTAAATAACCCAAGTTTGGGGAAAAGTAAAACCCACCTCACATGAAGTCCAGAGGCCATGAATGTTCTAGCCGACATTTATTGGACCCAACACAAACCAAGTCTATTGACAGTAGATCACTATGTAGGAGTTTCTTAGTAATGCGAGATCTAATAACTTGGATGATGTCATGTGATGGTACTGTAAAATAAGTGGCACCTCCTCGGGCACCTGACATTTATATTTTCTATTTTCTTGGGTCAAATAAAAAAAGATTGATGTGCCAGCCATATATATATTTCTCAGCTATTAGCCTATGAAGGTTCTTTTATAAACATACCCTCCTTACAGGTTTATTTATAGAATTACTTTTTAATTATTATGGTATTTTTGTAACTAAATTATTTTGGTATTATTTTTAATGATCTCATTATATTGCAGCATTTATAAAAATGTTTATCCCATTAGAAATTCTGTTAAAATCTCTTATTTCATTCAAGTTAGCCTCTAACCAAATTAAGAAAAATCAGGAATATATCCATCATTAATTCTCCCTCTTTCTTTGCGACCATGTGCCAATCATAAGAGGGTTTTTTTTTTCCTCCAAAAGCTTAGTTTTATATGTGAAAACGTAAGAATAGATTCTCGGCATTTCAAACAGTGATTATTGACAAAAGTAATTCGACAGTCTGCACTACGTTCATGTAGGAAGTTTATTCAAAAATAAAAATAAAAATAAAACATGCAATTCCTCAGAAGGGTTTTTTTTGTAAATAACCCAATTAATAACTTATTGGGAAAATATATTTATATGTAAATGTTATATGGTTAGTCTAGTAATAACATGTGTTGGCCTCTCTCTCTCTCTCTGGTTAGTCTAGTAATAACAAGTGTTGGGCCTCTCTCTCTCTCTCTCTCTCTCTCTCTCTCTCTCTCCATGTGTTGAGAGAACCGCCCTCATTTATGGGCATTGAAATCTGTCTGTACGTGATCACCATCACCACCACCTCTCTTTGCCGCACCGTCCCATGAGAAGATGCGTCGGTCGGCCCAAGGGTGCGGCGAGGTGGCGGCTGCGTGGGGTGTGTGAGTAAATTTGATGCACACTTAAATGCACTTACCAAGTTTTAAGTATAAAAAACATATAGTTATAAAATAATTTTGATTAAAAAAATAATAGACAGCATACACAATTGTAGAGAGGTGGAGCTGGCCGGGTTCATTAAGACTCAATCAGTACTCGTCCAATCCTACAAGATAAGAGAACGGAGGTTGTGCCAATTGTCTCACCTTTCAGTGACAGTCCATGCAACTTAATGTTTTAAGTACAAAAACAATAATTATAAAAATAATTTTGATTAAAAGATAAAATAAACAGCATACATATAATTGTGGAGAGGTGGAGCCAGCCGAGTCCATTAAGACTCACTCGTCCAATCCTATCAGATAAGAGAATGAAGGTTGTACTCTCACTTTTTAGTGATAGTCCATAGAGAAGGAAGAACATAAACTCCACTAGCCCTTCGGATTCGAATCTCTTCAATCTCTTTGGTCATTGGTTCTCAATGTAAATAGGTAAAGGCAACCCCTCAACTTGTCATCTCTAGACGACTTTTCACTTGTCAACATTGATCTTCAATCTTTTAAATACGATAAAACTTACCACTCTATCATTAATGTTACGAGCACACCCGCAATCAATCACGCCCTTACAATGATAGGATATGACTTCTTTGATTGATGAACGCCCGTTAGGAGATGACCTCTCCATCTATCTAGTACACCCTCTCCTCTCGAGAGACTCGTGCCATCAGAATGGCCTTAATAGTATTGCATAGAGTGAGACAACGACTCATTCTCTATCTGAAGCATGTCGATCTGTTGTGTATCTCCTAACTACCTCGACGATCTTTGTACATGGTACAAGAAGAGGCGATAGGTAAAAGAGAGACCCACGACACATACTTATAAGGAGATGAGTAACAAATAAGCAAGGTATATTACAAGCTCTAAATTTTTCCACCACCACCACATAGGAGCACAATTGCTCTCTCTCTCTCTCTCTCTCTCTCTCTCTCTCTCTCTCTCTCTCTCTCTCTCTCTCTCTCTCTCTCTCTCTCTCTCTCCTCTCTCTCTCTCACACACACACACCACACACACACACACACATTTTGGCTAGCTCCTTGAAACCGTTTTTACTGACTACAGGTGTAGGTGGCATCTCAAGTATCAACAAATTCAGGAATTACATGAAGATCGGATTGTGAAAGTTTGACTACCATTTTCCTATCTCTACAATAATATACTAAAATCCATCTTATATCCTTCTTCTAGTTATTTTTAGACAAAATACCAATTCAAGGATCCGCTAGAGATACGTGTTTGTACGAGCTGGGTGATTAGAATAAGTTTTTTAAATAAAGAATGATAATAATAGACCAATCACTTTCGGACATTACACCATGTCTTAGTTTTTATTTTTTTTTTAAAAAAAACTTTCTAACTCATCCAATTGCGATCTGTTTTTTGTAAACAAGGAGGTGTTAGGATTTGCCTCCCGAGCACCCGAGAACGTTCTCCGAATCTACTACGTCCGTCTGATGACATCAATATGACATTACATTCTCCAACTTTGGATATGCGGATGAAGGCTTTGGCCGTTGCTGATCTTGCTAAAGTAGAAAATATTTTCATGTCTAGTTTTCGATTTGATCAAGAGATATCTGAAGTGGAATCGGATGAAGAAATTATGGAGCGTTGTTCTCGACGACCAGGCCTACGTCCTCAGACTATCTTTCGGCGAATTCACTCATGGGATAGATCTTCCATGGAATTTTAGATTGGTTATTTTGATTTTGTTGGTTTTATGTACTCAGCTTCCTCCGGTAGTTACAATCTCCTCTTATTAATAAAATTCGGCATTCTCTGGTCTTTTATTAAAAAAAAATCTCAGATTATCCCAAAGTCGTTACCGCTTTGAAAAATAAAAAATAAACTATACACTACAAGAATGCAATAAACATTGAGCGTGGACAAATTATACCTGATAATGTGGGAATTAAAATTTCCTTGTAGCAAATAATTGGAGGTGGGAGTCTTGGGGATATTAACTCTCAATAGAGAAGTTCTGAGATTGCCAACACTGCTCCTGTCTTTGTATTTAAAAGGGCAAACCAATCTCCTGTGGTTTATGACCTCGCCGACACTGATCCATGCTATCTTACTGGGAATTTGATCCCCTTTAAATTCTCTGGATAATAAAGTACAGAAAATAATTCTTACCGAAGTAAAATAATATATTTTTGTGTGCACAACAGAGTGGTTCAAGAGTTAGAAAAATTATTTAAAAATATTTTTGTAAATGAGAAATATTCCGGACACACTATGGGGCTGGTGAATCCATCGTACACACATGCAAGACTCAACCTATATATTGGGATGGACAGTATCGCCCTCCCTCAGATATAAATAGATAATATTATTATGTTTTTTACAAGTATATTTAGTATACTTTTGACAAGTGATATGAGAGTTTGTAGGGTGTCATGTAAGATGTCACGTAAGTTGATATGTCATATTATTGATGCAGGTGGTGGCAATGACGGTGGTATTAACAACAGTTGGATGCAAGTTGGGAGATGATGGCGACAAGTTATATAGATTATATATTAAAAATTTGAGTTTTAAAATATAGATTTTAGATTTTAAAATTTTATCTTTAAAATTTAACAATATTGATTGAACTTTTAATAACAATTTAGATTTATAAATATAAACTTTATACTAAAAAATATGAATTTAAGAGTTTAAAAATAATGACAGAAATTTTATAGTTATAAATTTGAACTTATAAATACTAATTTTGGACTAAAAATATTTCTCTTAAAAACTAAAACTATAGATTGAGCTTTTAATAATTACTTTATATGTATAAATAGTGATTTTGAACTTAAAAAATAGTGACTTTAAATTAAAAATAACTATCGTTCTTTAACCCGCATATGTGATACTGTATGTGAGTTGCCATACAAATAATGACAGGTTCAGAATTTTCGTTCAATGAATGCACTTTTAGATTTATTTTGGTTCAATATTATGGTCACTAGTGAAATTTTACATATCTAATAAAAAAAATTTAGACCTTAACATAGATCCACCACTGGGCAAATAGGTGCAGCTGTTTTAAATTCTTCTCTAATAAATATGAGGATTCCGCCAAGAAAGGAAGATGGTTGGTCACTTGGTTGTATAATCTAAGTTTTTTTTCGGAATGGGGGTGTAGATGAGTCGAGTCGAGTAATATGTTACTCAAGTTTTATTTATTAATTTTTAATCGAGTTCAAGTCGAATTCGAATTTTATCGAGTATTGAAAATATCTGTTCAAACTTGATTTGTTTAAATATTCTCGAACTCGAGTTCTTAACGAGTGTAATTGAATTTGTGAGTTCGTATATATAAGTAAGTTCAATCCAATCTACAAGTAAAAAATTGATTGTTCATAAGACCTAAATCTATTTTATTTTGAACTCATATCTCAATAATCTTGATAAGTTACTTAATTTAACTATTTTAATATAATATTTGAAATATATCATAATTGTCACAAGTAATATGAGATTAAGAGATAGACACTGCAAGGGAGGGGGCCGGTGAGCAACAAGGCAGGGGCGGTGCTGCAAGTCTTCTTCGTACATTGTCTAGAGCTCCCCTTCTGCACTGTCGGCAATGATATTGTGACCGTCAAGAGTACCGTACACCACGAACGGATGGTCCACGGTAGTTGCTGGAGATGTCAATGGCAAGCCGCGCGTCCCTTAGCTCCACCGAGGAACTCACCTACTGCGCAGGCCTCTCTCGGGAGGAAGAAGATGCTTGATATGTTGGGGGACCTTGCAACATTAAAATTTTGTGTTCATACCCCTATTTACATGATTTGTGTATATGTCTTCATTTACATAATTTGTGTATATACATTGTAGATTTAGTCTATGACATTTAAGCCCTCATTAGTATTTTATATTATAATAATTATTATATAAAAATAAATAAATATATTTATATCAACATATTCTCATATTTATTATATTTAAATAAATATTTTAAAAAATATTAATGAGTACTTAGATAAGTTATTAACGAGTATTTAATTGAATTCTTAACAAATTCTTAAACGAGTTATTCAGGAGTATAATCAAATCGAATTTACCTGTGTTCAGATTCGTTTATGAATCAAATTTATATTTTATTTAAATATGATTTATTAAATAAATAAACTAAATTTATATCTAAATCAAATATCAAATTACTCTTCAAACGAATCAACTCGTTTACACCGCCGACTCGGAGGTCCACGAACCTTTCTTCTGATCACTTTCTCGTACTCGACGAGTGGACCCAAATCCAGACGTGGACGGTAGACTTGGACGTCTTCTCCACGGGTTGCTCGAAGAACAACTTTGGGAACGCTGCACCATTTGTTGTGGTCAGAATTCCGATGCTCGTCCGGTCATGAAGCACCAGAATCGATGAAATAATGAACACACAGTTTTTTGTGTTTTGGTTGAAAACATTACATTCGCGTTTATAAGCATCTCTGCAAAAACATCATATTTATATATGGGTAAGTCTTGTTGCAAATCGCCACATAGCGGTTTGGAGCCAAATCCACCTCTAATGGGGTTGTGGTTTGCACCCACGTGATGCAAATTCCCTTGAAAAATTTGCACCAAGTGCAACTCTTTATATATTACTATATTCACGACTTCCACGAATTATCGAAAAACACCCCCTTATATTTTAAAGAGGATTAATAATTGGCGTTTATTTCGTTTTATTGATATAAATCGTCACATAAAAAAATTAAGATAGTATCTTAAACGTGTGACCCTCGTCCACATTTTTTTTTACTAAATGATCTCCTTATCATGTGTTTTGTCACTTACCCATGGATCGATACAAAGTACACTTAATAGATGTCGACTAATTAAGTTTTATTAACATAATTAATTATGTTATGTGTTTTTAGTTATGACTGTGACGTTATATTCTTCATATTTGCCGGCGGAGTTCACTTTTAGGGACTGTTTGGCAACTTGGGTGGTAGAGAATTTCGTGTAAAAAATATGTGATAATCGCGCATGTTTTTCCAAATAAATTCAGATGACATCAATTTTGAGATAGATTTTGGGTGGAGGAGAGAAATAAAGAGAAGTCATATCTTCTCTCTCCAATGGTGAAAAATAGGTCTCTACCAATTTTTGAGTAAATTTTGAATATAGTCGCGATAGAAAAACAAATAAAATAATGTGCGTTTGTCACCATTTTATCAACGGACACAGATGATGAGGTCTCGTCGCTTGACCGTGAAAAGTGCGGGTGACAAGGTCACACAGTATTACACGCGACGCTTTCTAATAAAATCAAATTTAATCAATTTTTTTCTTTTAGCAAGTTGAACCCAAGTCTTCTACTACTAAAATATACTTAGATGTTCCTAGGTACATATGATCTAATCTTGTGTTTACGAAGCCTCCTCCGAGAGAGACGGAAAAGTTGGCTATTTTTTTACAAAATAAGAAGAAAAATAGTTTGTTGATATTAATCCTTTGACTCCAATTTTCTACGTACTATGTATCAATACTCTTATTTTATTCAACGTTTCGTTGGTGTTAAATTGGTATCATGATTAATTGATGTTAATGAATTAGTTTTCAAACACGAATATAACTACAAGGATGATCAATATGTCATCAATAATTCAATTAATTCGTGAAAAACAAAGTGATGCGCATACATATAAGATTATACGATGAGAAATACTCATTTTAAGATTAAATGTGTTGTGGATTGCAAGACAAATAATCTTGTTAGTTGATGAAGAGAGAGATAAATATATATATATATATATATATATATATTGATGGATAAATTGGTTGGTTGAAGATAGGGAGAAATGAAGAGACGGCGCGGGATCAATCTTGTGCCCTCTCATCTCCCCCCCTCCATTTGGCAGGGGGCGACCACCGCTCCACTGGCGGTTCTCAAAGAGAGATAATAATCTTATATATCAAACTTTCTCCACCAACGAAATAATTTATTTTGATAATCTATATCAACAAGTTGGTTCGAAAACTTGCAAAGGCCGAGACCATTATGACTTTGGAATTCGATTTTGAGTAGGAGTTGAATGCAGACCACTTGTTTGGCCGACCACGAGATATGCCTACAAAAAGGCAATCTTGGGATAGGGTTTTTATGGTGGACCCTCTAATGTTCTAAGTCAAAAGTTGATCTTGTTGAAGAGAAGTAAAAAGAATCTAGAGAGAGAGAGAGAGAGAGAGAGAGAGAGAGAGAGATGAGAACTAGTGCTGAGACACCTCACTAATTTAATCCCCCTCTACTCGAATATGCATGTAGTTCTATACACATAGGTTGGGGGGAGATGGAATTGGGCTTCAGAGTGACGATATGTTACTGCTCTAAGATTGGCAACAAATATTGCAAAAGTGTGTCATTGATCGTATGTTGATCTCATTGACGACCTCGAGACCTTCAATCTACACATTCGTTGTGGTCCGCATTTGTTGTCAAGATCTCTTGCACAGGGGAGCCAATTTTTATGGCATGTTTGGTATGAGATTAAAAAAATGAAGATAAGGGTAAATTAATTTAGGGATACATTATCATCATTCTTAATTTACCTCTTATTTGATTTTTAAGATTAAAAAATGGAGAAAAATTATCCCACCAAAAAGGTGAGATGAATTATCTCCAATTTACTTTTATTTTTGATGATATCTCTAAAATATTTAAACTAGATTTATTTTTATTTTTTTTAAAGTACCAAATATGAGATGGAGTTAACTTATCTCTTATCCCCTATTTAATCCCATATGTACCAAACATGCCTTAGAAGCGGCCTTGCAATTGATGTTTTCTAAATCAACTCGAGTTGTATCACCTTGTTGAGCATAGGCTATTATTGAGTCATAATCAGGCCAAGATGGTTCGACCACTAACACATCATCAACTTTATTACAAAACTAGTTTTATAATAAGTATTTCTAAAACACTAAGCACATTCTCTCACAATGCTCGTACGTGCCTGTGCCATTCCCAAAAAGAGTAGAAAAATGAGGTTGACGTGGTCATGGAAGATAATCTAATTGAAAATTCTAATAAGAGAGATATTTAGTGCCCACCACACCATTGATGTGTAC
>JACBKR010005815.1:0-16032 GCA_014218235.1 Colocasia esculenta | reverse complement strand
TACTTATGACATCATTATGAGTTATAGCAAATCGTTCTATAACAAGGATATAAGAAATCGTTATGAATTATGGCAAGTCATTTTGATTCTAAAAAATTGATGTGAAACACTTAATAAATCGTTACACAAAGCAAGTCGTTATGAATCCTAAAAAATCGTTGTGAGTCATGAACACTTATCAAGTCATTATGAACTCTAAAGAAATCGTTGCGGCTAGCAAGTCGTTACGAGTATCAAAGAAATCATTACGAGAACAAAGAAATCGTTGCAGCTAGCAAGTCGTTACGAGTATCAAAGAAATCGTTACGAGAACTAAAGAAGTCGTTGCGGCTATCAAGTCGTTACGAGTATCAAGAAATCGTTACGAGAACTAAAGAATCGTTGCGGCTATCAAGTCGTTACGAGTATCAAAGAAATCGTTACGGAACTAAAGAAGTCGTTACGAACTTCAAGAAATCGTTGTGATAACTTATAAAGTCGTCAACAAGCAAGTCGTTGCGAGTTCTAAAGAAATCGTTGTGATAACTTATGAAGTCGTTACAACAAGTAAGTCGTTGCGAGTTCTAAAGAAATTGTTATGATAACTATGAAGTCGTTACAACAAGCAAGTCGTTGCGAGTTCTAAGAAATCGTTATGATCACTTATGAAGTCGTTACAACAAGTAAGTCGTTGCGAGTTCTAAAAATCGTTATGATAACTTATAAGTCGTTACAACAAACAAGTCGTTGCGAGTTCTAAAGAAATCGTTATATCACTTATGAAGTCGTTACAACAAGTATCGTTGCGAGTTCTAAAGAAATTGTTATGATAACTTATGAAGTCGTTACAACAAGCAGTCGTTGCGAGTTCTAAAGAAATCGTTATGATCACTTATGAAGTCGTTACAACAAGCAAGTCGTTGTGACATCGACTTGATTGAAACGACATGACTTTTCAGTCTTATAAGAGAATCGTTATGAACTTTAACAGAAATCGATATGGACTTAGAGAAATCTCATGTTGAAAAGATTAAAGCTTCAGAGTAGTAATGCATACCTTTATTGGCTTGTTTGACTTTGGTAATTTTTCTTGTACTTAAGACTTATGAGATATTCAGCAGATATATTGATAAATTCTTGTTTGGTTTTGTTAATCATCAAAATATGTATATTATACAATTAATTAAAATTGCTTGGGGACAGACTGAACATCACATTAATCATTTAAATCATGCTTGATCCTGAGATTTAAGTCCTACTGGGTGTTATCGCTCACCCTGCGTTATTGGTTATGTGTTCTCAGGTGAGACTGAGGAGGATACCTACACTCAAGAGGATGGGAATGACCAAGAGTAAAGTCAAGAGTACCCTAGCATCCTAGTACTATGTTAGAGTTTAAGTTTAGTCTTTTACTTTTATGCAATGTAATTGGGCCCTATAGATCGGCTCAGATATTAGTGGTTGTAACTAGACATTTGAAGAATTAATAATGAGATGCATTTGCTTTAATATTTATTCTTGGTCCAATGGTTTGATGTCTAGTACTCACTCTACCCGTTTACTTGCAACTGCCTCACATTCCGATATTCCACGTCGGGGCGTGACAGCACCAATCGGAACATAGAAACGCAATTGCTTACACCATCGTGAATCAGTGTTCAGCAATCGATGTTCACAACACCAATAGATTGATGCATCAATCGTAATTGAAAAATGCGACGTGATGACCTGACGTGTATATCAGCAATCGATGTAAGCCAATCGATTGTTTTCATCAATCGGTGTATGAAAACGTGAAGGAGTTACCCGACGCGAATATCGCCAATCGATAAATTCAATCGATTGACCTTAACAATCGATGTTTAAGCTCAATCGATTCACTAATCCACGACCACTTGACACGTCGCAAATCAATTATTAATTAGGACCCCTAATAGCACACCAGAAAAATCCCTAAAATTTCTATAAATATAGAAAAGTAGGAAAATCACTCAAATGATTAATTAAGGACAGCCACTTTGAGGCATTATAGTATAACATGAAATCTACCCACTATGCTGTCAAATTTAGTGTGTCTACAGCTGCCTCACCTTGGCGTCTGCTTTGCAAGGAAGTGGAGCGTAACGACACGAAATGAAAGCAATGAAGTGGATTGAAAATAGTGGAGTGAAGTTGAATGACTGAAAAGTAGATGCCAAGGTGTGATGAGACACGCCTTCAACACATATGATAGGAGTTGTTCGCAGTTCAAAATGAAGCGGCTTAGAGAAAGCCTCAAGAGATACCCAATTGTTTGGATGAAAGGAAAGGGTGTGCACGTGGGCATGAAGGGAGAGAGATCAACTTCCTGCGTAAGGGAAGTACCTACAGACACAATCGACAGGTTTCACCATTGGGGAGCGTTTACCAGCTTGAGGACGTGATGCGGCCAAGGTGGATCTACGGGAAAAATAGATGAACTAATATAGGAATCCAAAAGAAGGGGTTTCTCAAAAGACAGTCCGCAAACATGAACAAGATGAATTGAGTACTTGATTCGAAATGGAATATTTCATCTTAATGCGAATTAAGAATAAGGGCTCTTCTCAGTTAAGCATGAGAGTAACTCTCCAGCAATGATCTTAAAGTCCTATATGATGCATACTGGGCTAAAAGAAAAAGATTAAAAATAAAAAATATGAAAAATAATCAAGGATAATATTGTTACAATGCTAAGTTAAGTCAGGACACTAGGTTTTTCAGGCGTGGGTTTGTCCTCCTCTTTGAGCAAAGCGTAATGGCCTATCCTCAAGTCTAAGAATTCTATGAAATTATCACTGTTTTTGATGGAGGGGAACTCAAACTTCAAATTCATTAGAGCCTCAAGGTCCTTGATAAGCTCTAATAAAGTATACCATATGGTATAAATGCAAAAAGGTGATTCCACAAGTTGTCGAAGATGGGCGTGAAGTTTACAACGAGAGACCTATATCCAGACCTACGCTCAAAGACTGATTAGCAATGATAATCATATATATAAAGCACATATATTGAAATAATGATGCTTGTAAATAGCGACAGATTGACTGGTAGTGCATACTTACCTAAATCGCGATGACTTAGTCAGTTGCGCATTAACTTCATCAATCGGAGTGAGAATCAGAGTAAGTTCAAGAATCACGACGTATGTGTTCTCTCCATTTTCATGCCTCAGGTTTGCACGACCATAGGGCTATAAAACACCCTTCTTCTTGCTCTCCCCTGTTGAGTTATGGTTTTGTGAATAACCATAATTATTGTTTTGATGATGATTGATTGACATGTTTTGATGCTGACATAATCATGGCTTATTATCTTGTGTCATCATAATATCATTTGTTTGTTGATAAACTTAAGTGTTTTCATGCTACAATTCATTTGATTCATGTTTACAGGTCACAAATTGGCTGGCCACTTTGACATCAAGCTTAAATGAACATCAGATGTTCACTTTTGGTCGTAGTCAGCCGAAGCACAAATTTTGGATGTAGAGTTTTGGTCACAGTTAGTCGAAATAGAACTTCGTTATATACGAAGCTAGACTTCAAATATGACGAAGTCACTTTGACCGATTAAGACTAAATTCAACAATGACATCGGATGTTCTATATTTCTCTTTGTCAGATGAAATGTAACTTCATCATATACGAAGCTAGACTTCGGATATGATAAAGTGGAACTTCGTCATAAGCTATGCTTCGGATATGACGAAGTCACTTCGACGATGAAGACCATTTTGACATTGTGACTTCGGATGTTCACTCTTACACTTGGTCAGTCGAAGCTTGGCACTTAGTATATTCACATTGTATTTCTGCCATCTGAAGCACCTTGACTTCAGATGTCATGATTTACACTTGGCCAGTCGAAGTGTTGAGACTTTGTGTATTCATGTTATAATTTAACAGTCGATCAAACATTGATTGCCTCATAGCAGACATCAATTGCTTCCTGTTTAAACATCGATTGTCATAACATGGATTGACAACACTTAAACATGGATTACTTTATGTTTGAGATTGATTGTCATAACATCTATTACCTTTTTCTCTTAACACTTAAAGATGCTTTATGTGCAGGACATCATGTGATGTGCACGTGTCACTTAAGGGTTCTGGGTACACGCAACCCTAAGTACGAGGTTTGGACATTTGGGTATAAATAGGCTATTTTCCTTTATGAAAGGTGTGCAGCTAAAAAGGAGGAGTCTGGAAAGAAGAGGGAAAAAATTAGAGTCCACAAAGAGGAGTAGAGCAGCGCCACCAGGAAGAAGAAGGAGTAGAAGAGGAGAAGCTCGTGATGAGGAGAAGCTCTTGCTGCTGAAATAGATCTGAAAGTTGAAGAGGAGTGCTTCAGAGTCTGTAATTCCTGAATTGGGTATTTTCATTGTGTGTGATCTGTGAAAGTGTTCTACACAGATCACATATTGTCTTTGTTATAATTTCACAATTGTATTGGGATAGATCGTGCTAGAGGATCTACTCCCTAATTGGGCTTGTTCTAGAAGAACCTGGATCGGTCGTGGTTCAAAGGGTTTGAGCATTGTCTGCTCAGGTTTTGGAGTCATGGTGCTCTAGTTTTCTAAGCCATCGTGCTTAGAGGTTTTGAGCCGTTGTGCTAAAGGGCTTGTGAGTCTTCGTACTCACAAGTGGGTTTTGGAGTAGGTCATCCTACCTATCTCTTGGTTGTTCTTTGAGTCATCGCACGCAAAGGGTGTTGGAGTCGTCGTGCTCCGGTCTGTACATGCAAGTATTTAGTGGTTCCTTCATCGTGGGGAGGTGGACGTAGGAGACACAAGTTGTGTTCTCCAAACCACCTTAAAATTCTGTGTGCACAGTTGTTTGATTGTGGTTTGTTGTCTCGTTTCACACACTATTCACACACCACTATTTGATCTAATTGATCTGTGTGAGTTACTTGTTTTAATTCCACTGCCATTCACATAGATCTACTATTTCACATTCACATTCACCTTATCTAATCCCAAAAATTGGTATCAAAGCAGGTCAGAGTTCATACTCTAAGGTGTTTGTTGAATTGCCTGTGTTTCAAGTGTTACTCTGTTTAATCGCTTGCTTAATTTGTCTTGCTAGTCTCATATGATTATCTTGATCATGGATTCCAGAGGATTTGTCGCAGAAGGTCACTTAATCAATAGGCCTCCATTTTTTGATGGTACTGATTATTCTTATTGGAAGAACAGAATGATGGTACTTCTTCGAGCATAGGACTATGAAGCCTAGAGGATTGTGGAGAAAGGACCAGTAGAAGTTACTGGGGATGAAGACACATGGACAAGGGAGTAGAATAGAAGGGCAACCCTGAACTATAATGCCATGAACATACTACAATGTGCATTCCATCTAAAAGAATACTCAAGGATTTCAATGTGTAAGTCTGCTAAGAAGATGTGGGACAAACTAGAATTGTTATATGAGGGCACATCTCAAGTTCGGGAAACAAAAGCAAACATGCTAGTCTTTGATTATGAACTGTTTGTTACGAAATCTGATGAAAATATTTTTGAGATGTTTGCTAGTTTATGGTCATCATTAATGAGCTCAGAGCTTTGGGTAAGGAATATTCAAATGAAGATTTGGTAAGGAAGATTTTACATTCTCTATCTTCTGTGTGGCACACTAAAGCAACAGTTATTGAGGATTCAAGGATTTATCCAAATAACATTGGATGAGCTCATTAGATCCTTAATGACGTATGAATTAAATTTAAAGAGATCTAAAGAATAGATATTGAAGACCAACCCACTGCTCTTAAAGCTTCCTCTAGAAATAAGGGAGAGATTTCTGAATCTGAACAATCTGATTCTGATGATGATAAACTTGCATTGATAACTAGATAGTTTAGGGCATTTTTGAAACCCAACAAGAAGAATTTTGGTAATAAGCAAATGTCGTGACTAGTAAAAAGAATATTCCTTCTCACATGATGATCACAAAAAATAATGAGCTTCTTGTTTGTTATAGGTGCAACAAGTCTAGACATATGAAGGCTGAATGTCCAGAGGTCAAGAAGGACATGCTCAAAAATCGCAAGAAGGAATTCCACAAAAAGAAGAACAGGGCCATGGTAGCTACATGGTCAGATGAGGATCAAAGCATGGATAGCAATGAAGAATCCTCCAGCTCAGAAGAAAATGAAATTTGCTTCATGGCTGGAAGCAGTGAAGAACAAGTAGATATTTCTTTTGAACTATTTACTACTAAAGCTTAGCAAGAGCATATGACAACTTGATAGAAAATCTTTCTGAAAGAAGAAAATAAAATAAATATTTGAAAATAAAAATTGGCAGCATTGTTCATGACACACCATCACTTGAGAGAATTTCTGAGTTAGAAGCTGAAATTGCAGACCAAACCAAAGAAAATGATGAATTGTTGAATCTGGTTGATAATTTGAAATTGAGGGTTCAAAAATTGAATAAAGAGATTGTTAATTCTGTTAAGAAATTTGAAGACAAAGAAAAATAAAATCATGAAAATGTCATTCAAGTTGAAAAACTTAACTAATGTTTTAAAGAAAAAGAAAAGATCATCAAAAACTTCACACAAGGCAAAGAAATTTGAATGCTCTACTGGGAGTAAAGATGAATTCAAATAAATATGGTTTAGGTTTTGAACCATAAAATTCAAATAAACTTGATTCATCTGAAAAGAAAACAAAATCATCAAAAATTCCTCTCATAAAATTTGTTAAGGCTAGCTTGTCAGAAAATAATAATCAAATCCAAAAACAAAAAGAGTCAGAGAGGTTGACACATACATTGTCTAGGTCGACCTATCTCATTCATAAAAACAAAAAACTTGTACATAAAAATTCTCATAAAAATAAAAACAATTTCAAAAATATAAAGAATCATGTTTCTCGTGGAAATTGAAATGTTTACACATCATACAATTCAAGATGGAATAATTTTTGGAACCAAAGGTACAATGGTCACCAATGGTCCAACTCACATTTTCCTACTTATCAACAGAATTTCATGCCAAGATTTTCACAGTGGAATAAACCTGCTAGGAGGTATAATTTTCAAAAATTTGAAAAATAAAGAATTAAATCATTTGTTCCGAGCAACACTGTGAAGAAGAACACTCAAATATGGGTTAGAAAGGATTTGCTTTCTCTTCTGAATCAAGCTTTTGGTACCAATCACATCTGGGTACCAAAAACCTTTCTTGTCTAATTTGTTGTGTGCAGGGGAGCCATGCATTTAGCTCAAATATTTGGTACCTTGACAGTGGATGCTCACGGCACATGACTGGGGAAAGAAATAAATTTTCTTGTTTGATTGAAAAGGAAGGTGGATTAGTCACCTTCGGAGGTAAAATAAATGCAGAATAATTGGCACAAGAAAGATTGGTAAGTCCTCCATAAATTTAAGTGATATGTTTGGTTAGTTGAAGGGTTAAATTACAATTTGCTTAGCATTAGTCAGTTGTGTGACAAAGGTCACAAAGTTCTCTTTGAATCTGATTTATGCAAAATAATTGACTCTTCTTCTGAGAAAGTCAAATTGATTGGAAAAAGAGCAAATAATTTTACATAGTAGATTTGGATGACAATTCTTATGAAAACATTTGTTTGCTTGCAAATAAAAATGACATTGCTTAGTTGTGGCACAAAAGACTGGGTCATGCAAGTTTCTCAACAATAAACTCACTCATAAGAATGAATTTAGTAAAAGGTCTTCTTGAATAATTACCGATCATTGAAAATCAAGTTTGTGGGATATGTCTCAAGGAAATAAACGAGAAAATCATTTAAAGTATCCAATGATGTACTTACTTCTAGACCACTTGAGTTACTTCATATGGATCTCTTTAGTCCAACCAGTACTCAAAGTCTCAGTGGTAATAGATATGGATGTGTAATCAATGATGATTTTACAAGATATACTTGGGTTCTTTTCTTATCCCATAAAAGTGATGCATGCTCAGAATTCATAAAATTTTACAATTCTGCCTTAGCGGGTTTGTCTTTCAAAATAAAGTCCATCTTAACATATCATGGGGGTGAGTTTGAAAACAAGACTTTTTCTGATCCATGTACTGATCTGAACATATTTCATAAGTTTTCCTCTTCAAGAACTCTAAAACAAAATGGGGTTTTAGAAAGAAAAAATAGAACACTTGTGGAAATGGCCAGAACTATGCTCTTGAAAAACAAACTATCTAAATCTTTTTGGGCTGAAACTGTAAATACAGCTAATTTCATTTTGAATAGAGTATTGTTAAAACCAAAGATCAGAAAAACCCCATATGAATTGTTAAAGGATAAAAAGCCCAATGTGTCCTACTTAAAAGTCTTTGGATGTAAATGTTTTGTTCACAATAACAATAAAGAAAATCTTGATAAATTCGATGCCAAGAGTTTTGAATCCATTTTCTTAGGATACTTTGAAAATTCAAGAGTATAGAGTTTACATTCTGAAAAATAAGACTGTGGAAGAATCTCCACATGACACTTTTGATGAGAATTCCATGAAAACTAATATTTCTAACTCTTGGAGGTTTCCACTTTGTGATGATGAGATGATTTCCTTGAAAATCCATCAACAAATCTTGAAGAGCAAGAAGGACCAAGTGAACATAAAGCTATTCAAATACCTAACACAAGTGATTTAGGTAATCATGTTCCTGAAACTCATGAAGATAATGAGGTAATTTCTGAACCCAGATTCTTAAGGGACCATCCTCTTACAAATGTTGTTGGTCATTTGGAGGATGGAGTTAGAACAAGATCATCTTTTCAAACTGTAATAAATGAGGACTTGTTGGCACTAATTTCCCAGATTTAGCCCAAATCTATTGGTGAAGCTTTATCTATAAATACTGGATAAATGTTATGCATGAAGAACTTCATCAATTTGAACAAAATCAAGTCTGGGACTTATACCAAAACCTTCTGACCAGACTACAATCATTGGCACAAGATGGGTATTTAGAAATAAATTGAATGAATCAGGTCAATTATTAGAAATAAAGCAAGACTTGTTGCTAAGGGTAATAACCAAGAATTTGGTATTGATTTTGAAGAGTCCTATTGTAAGGTCTCGGGTCTTTAGTGGATCCTTATTGGGTCTGTAGTGGTTCTGTGTGGTCGACGACAAGACCATTGTCGTTGACTTGTGGTTGACGGCGGGCTTGACGTTGAGTCTGAGTCAGCGTCCAGAGATGTGGACGTCTGATGTTGAACTTAACGACATGAGATCTGGACGTTAATCTGTAGGCGGTTTAGTTGGCGGCCATAGATGTTGACGTCGACTAACCAGTCCTGTTGAAATAGGACAGCCCGAGAGCAGAGCTTCTTCTTCTCCTTTCCTCTCCTTCCTTCCACCTTAGCCTTTCTTGTTTCCTGTAGCTTCTGTTGAGTGATTTGAGCTCGTGGGAAGCCCCTGGATCGTGTGGCGTTGCTTGATCGGGCGGGAAACGCAAGGTTTTGGCGTGATTCACGCGGAGTCTTCGGGGAGATCCGGCGCGATTGGTGGTTGTTTGGGGATTGATTAAGCATTCTGAGGTAGGGACTTAACCCCTATAACCCTCCCCAGCAAACCAGCATGTCCAATTAACTGAATTGATGTGCAAATCATGGTTTAGGGTTTGGGTTATATCATGCCGGAATTGGGGTGTTTTAGATAATCTAGGTGTTAGATTGTCTATTTATGATATTCTGGTAGTGTAGATTGATGAGAGGAAGTGTTTCCCTCCATCAGTCAGAGTTTAGTTAAGTGTTTCTGCCCATTGGGACTGATTCGGTTCAGTTCTGGGTATGGGGGACTGAAGATATCAACGTCCACATCTGTTGACGTTGAAATCTTCAGGGATGAGTTAAACGACAAGGTCGACTGCCGTTTAGTTATTGTTGGCGCATAGGGGTTGCCGTTTACCCTTTATTGGCGGCAATCGATCAGGCCATTTATATCCTGTGTCCCAGCAGACTTAAGTTGTGTAATTAGAGGCGATTGACATGTGATGTCCGCCCTAATAGCACAAGTGGGCCAGGCTTAGAGTGTGACTCCTCCTGTGCATAGGAGTAGTTGTTTGTAGCACGAGGTGTTTACTACTGTACGGGGTTTCAGACGTTGAGTGTGTTCCGTCTGTTGTATACGCGTTGCGTTACCGTGTACCCGTTTCTGTTGTGTTACCTAGGCGTGGGTGCGACTCCGTCTAGACGACTAGCGTGTGGTTGTCCTCCGCTAGTGAGCCGGGACATCGAGTGCGACTCTATCCTGTGCGTACTCCTTTTGGTGGTTTTGAGCCGGTCTCCGTGGAGCCCCTTCTCTACCGCTAGGGTCAAGCGTAGGGGAAAAACCGGTCGTGGACCAGACGCGAGAGAGAGCGTCTGTAGTGTGCACACGTGGCTGGGGTTGAGAGCCTCTGTGGTGACGGGACGCCGAGCCACAGACCCTAGCTGAGTCCTACTTGCTGTGTGTGTGAGTGTGTGTTACTGAGCCGCGTGGTTTACAGTTTTGTGTTGTGGTGCGACGTGTACTTACTTTCAGTTTTTACTTTCCGCACTTTAGTTTAATTGCCGGTGGGGTTACTTTTCCTACTGGGTCTCTTTTCTTGAGACTCACTCCCTTCCCTTTCAGGTGGGTCTTCGTCGACTCCCGTTCCAGGCGAGTCTAGCCACTCCGGTGTTGGTGCTCCCTAGCTGCAGTGAGTTGTACCTTTTGTGTACTTCTGTACTCTGTGTACTTGATCTGATATATGATATGTTCATATAGTGGATTTTACTGCTTTGCATGGTGTGTATCTTCTTACATATAGTCTCCTCGGACTTTCACTTCCTACCCTTCCGAGCTTGTCTCGTGGGTTAGCGGGTCAGAATTCGGTTACTGGTTGTTACTGGTAATGCGGATTCTGGGTCGTTACAGTTTGGTATCAGAGCCTGGTCTGATGAGATATATATAGGAAATACCCATCATGTTAACTCAGAGTCTAAAGAGTACAGTGCAGCTATGTAGCCCGGAGTTAGTTAGTGTATTTATGTGTGTATTTTTGTCTGTGTGTAGTTCTATGGCGCCTAGGCGACGTCCTAGAGAGGGAGTAGCCGAGCAGGCGACTCGTCCGGAGGTTGGAGATGCTCCGCCACCTCAGCAGACGCAGCCTTTGCCACAGGACGCACATAGTGGTATTGTTCCGCCGCCGCCACCTCCAC
The DNA here is from genome assembly GCA_014218235.1 of Colocasia esculenta. Classification (NCBI taxonomy): domain Eukaryota; kingdom Viridiplantae; phylum Streptophyta; class Magnoliopsida; order Alismatales; family Araceae; genus Colocasia; species Colocasia esculenta. Next base: position 4,857 of record JACBKR010005815.1, on the reverse strand, counting down.
CTCAGGTAGCTCAGGGATAGACATGACTCATTTTCTTGAGGGGATGGCTCAGTTTGTTGCTCAGCACCGTGACGCGCCGGTACCCCAGGGTGGTACTGGGAGGGTGTTGAGGGAGTTTTTGCAGTTTCAGCCTCCTCAGTTTTGGGCCAGCCTGATCCAGATGTAGCGCGAGCTTGGCTAGATGCAGTGGAGCGGACTTTTCATTCCATGGAGTGTGTTCTAGAGGAGCGAGTGCTCCTAGCCAGTTACCAGTTGCAGGCGCAGGCGTTGACTTGGTGGTCCGCTGAGTGGGAGACTACTTTTCAGTCTCGCCCACTGAGACAGATTCCGTGGCAGGAGTTTGTTGTTTCTTTTGAGAGAGCCTTCTGTCCTACTTACGTCCGGACGGAGAGGTTGTACCAGTTTCTGGACTTGCAGCAGAGGGACTCTACTGTGGTGCAGTACAGGGCCAGATTTGTGGAGTTAGGGCGTTATGCTCCGCAGATTATGGGAGATGAGGGTTGAGGATCAGCAGTTTGTGAGAGGCTTGAGGCCAGAGCTCAGGCAGGCGCTGATAGTTGCTCGTGTCACAGACTTGGATGCGCCTATCAGACAGCGGCAGCTTGGAGGCAGACACTTGCGGACTCGTGCTCGGAGTGCAGAGGTTCAGACGCAGGTAGTTCCTTCTCAGCCTCGCCAGCAGCAGGGTAGTGTGCAGACGACCCCGAGGACTGCGACTTCTTACGCGTCCACTTTACGGACGGCGAAGTCAGGATCTCGGAGGAAGTTTCGGCGTGATAGGAGGCAGGCAGAGCAGAGGCAGCAGTCGGTTGGGAGTGTTCAGCAGCCGACAGGTCAGCCTTCGCAGCAGGTACAGCATACTTTTGCTGGGGTCAGTGTTACCGGTGTGACCAGATGGGTCATATGGCGCGAGATTGTCCTTTGTTACCTCGTGTGCCGCAGCAGCAGACCAGTCGTAGCCCCGAGTGCAGCAGCAGCAGCAGCAGCAGGCACCAGCGCAGCAGCGTCAGCAGACCGAGGTTCTGGGGGGTCCAGAGGTAGAGGTCGTGTTACCCACTTGACTCGTGTAGATGCGGAGGCAGCTCACCTGGTGGAAGGTACTGTTTCAGTTTTTGGTTATGCAGCTAGAGTTTTGTTTGATTCCGGTGCCTCTCACTCTTTTGTGTCTGAGGACTTTTTAGACTCCTTGGAGAGTTGAGTTGGGAGAGTCTGTTGAGTTGCAGTTAGTAGAGTTGCCGACAGGGGACTTTGTCTTACGTCCTACTGTCTCGAGGAGGAGGTACCTGTGTAGTGTCAGGATCAGTTGTTGTCAGCCCGTTTGTTTGCCTTGCAGTTGCATGACTATGATGTGATTTTGGGTATGGATTGGTTGGAGCGGTATGGTGCAGTGATGGATTGCCAGAAGAAGAGGGTGCACTTGCGGATACCTGGAGCAGCGGCGTTCTACTTCCAGGGTATCGTACCTCTTACTTCTCGCTTTTTAGTTTCTGCTTTGAGGGCAGGGAGTTGCTTGCTTCTGGTTGTCAGGGTTTCCTAGTTTCTGCAGTGACTCTTGACCAAATTGTTTCGGGAATGAGGAGACATTCCTGTAGTGTGTGAGTTTCCGGATATTTTCCGGAAGAGTTGCCTGGTCTTCCACCAGAGAGAGAGATTGAGTTTACTGTAGAGTTGGTTCCTGGCACCTTACCTTTGCGCAGGCACCGTACCGTATGGCACCAGCAGAGTTGAGGGAGTTGAAGAGGCAGCTTGAGGAGTTGTTGGAGAAGGGCTATATTCGTCCTAGCTTTTCTCCGTGGGGGTCACCTTTTTGTTTGTCCGGAAGAAGGATGGTAGCCTGAGGTTGTTGTATCGATTATAGGAAGCTAAATCAAGTGACCATCAAGAATAGGTATCCTTTGCCTAGGATTGATGATCTCTTTGATCAGCTTCATTGCTCGTGTCTTCTCGAAGATTGACTTGAGGTCAGGCTACTATCAGTTGCGGATTAGAGACTCGGACATTGAGAGGACTGCTTTTCGGACCAGATATGGACACTTTGAGTTTTTGGTGATGCCGTTTGGGCTCACCAATGCTCCAGCAGCCTTCATGGATCTAATGCACGGGTGTTCCACCAGTTCTTGGACCGGTTTGTCGTAGTGTTTGTTGACGACATTCTGGTGTACTCCGCTTCGGAGAGGAGCACGCCGAGCACCTGAGGATCGTGTTGCAGACTTTGCGAGAGCCCAGTTGTATGCTAACTTAGCAAGTGTGAGTTTTGGCTACAACAGGTTCACTTCTTGGGGCACGTGATCTCAGGTGAGGGAGTTTCAGTAGATCCAGCGAAGGTTGAGGCAGTTTTGCAGTGGGAGAGTCCCAGATCTGTGTCTGAGATTCGTAGTTTTCTGGGTTTGGCAGGTTACTACCGCAGGTTTGTTCGAGATTTTTCTCAGGTTGCTGCACCCTTGACTCGGTTGACGAGAAAGGGAGTTCCGTTTGAGTGGTCGGAGCAGTGTGAGCAGAGTTTCATAGAGTTGAAACATCTGCTTACGTCGGCGCCAGTTCTTGCCTTACCTTCAGGTGAGGAGGGTTTTGAGGTTTGCACAGATGCTTCAGGTGTTGTTTGGGTGCGGTCTTGATGCAGCAAGGCCGGGTGGTGGCTTATGCGTCTTGCCAGCTTAAGCCCCACGAGGAGAGTTACCCGACCCACGACCTAGAGCTTGCAGCTGTGGTGTTTGCTTTGCGGATTTGGCGTCTTTACTTGTACGGAGTGAGTTTTGTAGTCCGTACCGACCACCAGAGTTTGAGATATGTGTTTTCTCAGAGGGATCTGAATATGAGGCAGCGTCGATGGATGGAATATCTGAAAGACTATGATTTCAGCATTGAGTATAAGCCTGGAAAGGCGAATGTAGTTGCAATGCCTTGAGTAGGAAAGCACAGATGAGTCATCTGATGCTTAGAGAGTGGCAGTTGTGGCAGTCTGCGACAGAGGGATCTTTCAGAGTTTCATCCAGTCGTCATCAGTGTGTGTTGGGCAGTTGTTAGCAACTCCCGCGTTGTGAGACAGGTTGCTGAGGCTCAGCAGGCAGATCCCGAGTTTGCACAGTGTGTTGCTTCTTCCAGAGGTTGAGCTTTGTGAGGACGGGACTGTTAGGTTCCGAGGTAGACTCTATGTTCCTGTGAGGAGTCTATCAGGAGAGTCGTGTTGCAGGAGGCACATGGTTCCAGGTACTCTATTCATCCAGGGGCGACCAAGATGTACCACAGGTTGAGACGTCAGTTTTGGTGGCCTGGGATGAAGAGAGACATAGCGGCTTTTGTTGCTAGGTGTTGGTCTGTCAGCAGGTGAAGGCCGAACATCAGCGTCCAGGAGGACTTGTGCAGCCGTTAGAGATTCCGATGTGGAAGTGGGACATTTGACGACTGACTTTGTTTGTGGTTTGCCGAGGACAGCTGGAGGTTTTGACAGCATTTGGGTTCTTGTGGACAGATTGACGAGAAGACTGCCAGATTCTTGCCTGTCAGGACTAGTTGGGGTGTGAGTAAGTTGGCTGCGTTGTACGTAGAGCGGATTGTTCCTTTGCATGGAGTGCCGATCTCTATCGTGTCAGACAGGGATCCTCGCTTCACTTCTGGGTTCTGGCGCAGTTTCCAGAGAGCTTTGGGGACAGAGTTGGCTTTTAGTTCCGCCTACCACCCTCAGTCAGACGGTCAGTCAGAGCGGACTATCCAGACTTTGGAGGACATGCTTAGAGCTTGTTGCCTGGAGTGGCAGGGGTCGTGGACAGCTCACTTGCCGTTGGTCGAGTTCGCATATAATAATAGTTATCACTCCAGTATCGGTTTGGCACCATATGAGGCTTTGTACGGACGACCGTGTCGCACTCCTCTTGACTGGTTCGAGGTTGGCGAACGAGTTGTCACGGGACCGGAGTTGGTTCAACAGTCAGTTGAGGTAGTTCAGCTTGTGAGACAGAGGCTTCAGTCAGCTCAAAGTCGGCAGAAGAGTTATGCAGATCAGCGCAGACGACCGCTCGATCGGTTTCAGGTAGGAGACCAGGTGTTTGTTCGTGTGTCTCCTATGAAGGAGTGGTGAGGTTCGGTAAGCGTGGGAAGTGAGTCCTCGCTTTATTGGGCCTTTCACCATTACTGAGCGTGTCGGAGGTTTGGCGTACAGACTTGAGCTTCCGTCAGAGTTGGCAGCAGTGCACGACGTGTTCCACGTGTCGATGCTTCGGAGGATATTTGCTGACGAGTCTCACGTATGTACCAGAGTTTCCGTTGCACATTGAGGATCGCCGAGTTCAGAGGTTGAGGAACAAGGCAATCCCTTTAGTTCGTGTTGCGTGGCAGCGGCACTCCGGTGGTGAGTCGACATGGGAGCGGGAGGATGAAATGCGCGAGCATTTTCCGTACCTCTTTGGTGAGTTTTCTTTCCTTATGTTGTTTGAATTTTGAGGGCAAATTCCTTAAGGGGGAGAGCTGTAAGGTCTCGGGTCTTTAGTGGATCCTTATTGGGTTTGTAGTGGTTCTGTGTGGGTCGACGACAAGACCATTGTCGTTGACTTGTGGTTACGGCCAGGGCTTGCGTTGAGTCTGAGTCAGCGTCCAGAGATGTGGACGTCTGATGTTGAACTCAACGACATGAGATCTGGACGTTAATCTGTAGGCGGTTAATTGGCGGCCATAGATGTTGACGTCGACTAACCAGTCCTGTTGAAATAGGCAGCCCGAGAGCAGAGCTTCTTCTTCTCCTTTCCTCTCCTTCCTTCTGCCTTAGCCTTTCTTGTTTCCTGTAGCTTCTGTTGAGTGATTTGAGCTCGTGGGAAGCCCCTGGATCGTGTGGCGTGCTTTCGGGCGGGAAGGAAAAGCGTTTTT